>JASJET010000114.1:0-87500 GCA_034092305.1 Diaprepes abbreviatus
TTTCTTGATTTTTTATTAATGTTTTCCATGTAGATGAAAAAATTTATAGCATCGTCTCGTTTATTTAGCTGTCCCGCTTTTTCGATTTTCTAGGGCCTCTCTTATGACGCGTACCTTGTAGTTCTGTACTGGTGCTATTTCTTTGTTTTTTTCGAAATCGATGGTATGTCCGGTTGTTTGGTGATGTTGAAATAGGGCTGAGGTTGTCTGTTTGTTTTTGAAGATATTTTTATGTTCTTGGATTCTTGCTGATATGCGCCTGTTTGTTTGTCCTATATAAGTTTGATGACAATCTGCATATGGAATGCTGTAAACGCCATGATTTTCAAGGTGGGTCTTGTCTTTGGATTTCCCAAAGTGTTTGCTATGTTTTTTTGTGGTTTAAATAGGGCTGTATGTTGTGTTTTCTTAAGATTCTTCCGATTCTGTCTGTTATTCCTTTTATGTATGGTATTATGGCTTGTTCCTTGGTTGATCTTGGTCTTTGGTCTTTGTTGTAGTCTTTTCTTGTCTTTATGGCTTTCTTTATGTCTGCTTGTGAGAAACCATTTCGTTCTAGAGCTGTTGAAATGTGTCTTATTTCGTCTTGTTTTGTGTCAGGTTCTGTTAGGCGGAGAGACCTTGATACTAATGTGTTGACTACTGGCCTGCTTTTGAGAGGGATGATGATGTGACGCTGCATTGAGATATCGGTCAGTATATGTGGGTTTCCGATATACGCTGAAGCCCAAGGGTGTTGAGGTTTCCTAGTTAATAGCAGGTCCAAAAAAGGAAGTTTCTTTTCTTGTTCGATTTCTAGGGTGAATTGGATTCTGTGGTGGATATTGTTAAAGATATATGAGGAAATCGGCCAGGTGTTCTTTTTCCATGTGGCCATATTATAAAATATCATCGACATAGCGTTTCCCAAATTTTGGTTTTAAAGGTGCCTTTTGCAGTGCCTCTTGTTCGAAATATATCATGAAAAGGTTGGCTATGACTGGTGAAAGCGAGGACCCCATAGGTGTGCCATCTGTTATTTGTATATATGGTTATTGAACATGAAGTATGTGTTTCTTTAGGCAGTGTGCTGCAAGTTCAATTGTGTAGTCTGGAAAATCCTCGTTCATGCGATTTTGTCCAAAGCCTCATCCAATGGTATGCTTGGATATAGCGATTTTATGTCGAGCTTGCTAAGATGTCATTTTCTTCGAGGTGAATGTTTTTGATCATTTTAGTCAGATGGCTCGGAGTTTTTTCACAAAGGAATCAGTCAGTTCGACTTTTGGTTGCATGATACTTGCTAGATATTTTTCCAGTTTTTGTGTAGGAGATCCCACGGCGCTCACTATTGGTCTGAGTGGTGCATTTGTTTATGTATTTTTCGTAAGCCATATAGTTTTGGACATCTGCTTGATTTTTCTCTTGGTATTATAGATTTTTCAATTTCTGGGTCTAGTTTTGAGGCTTTAATCTGGCTTTCGTAGTTTTTTCAAGGTACGTCGTTGGATCTCTGTTGGTTTGTTTGTAAGAGGCGTCTTCGAGAATTTCTGACATTTTTTGTATGTATTCGTTGGTGTTCATTACAACCGTGACATTTCTCTTATCTGCTGGTAATATTGTTATTTCTTTATCTTTTTTAAGGATGAGAGGGCTTGATGTTCAGCTCGCGTTAAGTTTGAGTTGGGAGGCCGGCTTGATTTCAAAATTTGTGTTATGTCTTGTCTGGCTTTTTCGGCATTTTCTTCAGGGATGTTTTCTAGGGCAGCTTCTATATTCGATATTATCTCTTCCAAGGGGACTGTTTTTGGCGTTACGGCAAAATTAAAACCTTTAGACAGAACTAATTTCTCGGATTCTGTTAACTGGTGGTTGGAGATGTTATGGACAACTTTGTTGCAGTCCAGTGTTTGCTGTGTGTGGACAGTATTGCGTTGTTGTAGTGCCTCAGACGCTCAGCTTAAGGCAAGAAAACAACTGAAGAAATTTGAGGCTCATCCTTAAAAAAGAATAAGGAAATAACAATATTACCAGCAGATAAGGGAAATGTCACGGTTGTAATGAACACCAACATGCAAAAAATGTCAGACAATTCTCGAAGACGCCTCTTACAAACAAACCACAGAGATCCAACGACGTACCTTGAAAAAGCTACGAAAGCCAAGATTAAACGCCTCAAAACTAGACCAGAAATTGAAAAATCTATAATACCAAGAGAAAAATCAAGCAGATGTCCAAAACTATATGGCTACCAAAAATACATAAAACAAATGCACCACTCAGACCAATAGTGAGCGCCGTGGGATCTCCTACACAAAAACTGGAAAAATATCTAGCAAGTATCATGCAACCAAAAGTCGAACTGGCTGATTCCTTTGTGAAAAACTCCGAGCATCTGACTAAAATGATCAAAAACATTCACCTCGAAGAAAATGACATCTTAGCAAGCCTCGACATAAAATCGCTATATCCAAGCATACCATTGGTGAGGCTTTGGACAAAATCGCTATAAACGAGGATTTTCCAGACTACACAATTGAACTTGCAGCACAATGCCTAAAGAACACATAGTTCATGTTCAATAACCATATATACAAACAAACAGATGGCGCACCTATGGGGTCTTCGCTTTCACCAGTCATAGCCAACCTTTTCATGATATATTTCGAACAAGAGGCACTGCAAAAGGCACCTTTAAAACCAAAATTTTGGAAACGCTATGTCGATGATATTTTTATAATATGGCCATATGGAAAAGAACACCTGGACGATTTCCTCATATATCTTAACAATATCCACCACAGAATCCAATTCACGCTAGAAATCGAACAAGAAAAGAAACTTCCTTTTTTGGACCTGCTATTAACTAGGAAACTCAACAACACCTTGGGCTTCAGCGTATATCGGAAACCCACAGATACTGACTGATATCTCAATGCCGCGTCACATCATCATCCCTCTCAAAAGCAGGCAGTAGTCAACACATTAGTATCAAGGTCTCTCCGCCTAACAGAACCTGACACAAAACAAGACGAAATAAGACACATTTCAACAGCTCTAGAACGCAATGGTTTCTCACAAGCAGACATAAAGAAAGCCATAAAAAGACAAGAAAAGACTACAACAAAGACCAAAGACCAAGATCAAACAAGGAACAAAGCCATAATACCATACATAAAAGGAATAACAGACAGAATCGGAAGAATCTTAAGAAAACACAACATACAGCCCATATTTAAACCACAAAAAACAATAGCCAACATCCTGGGAAATCCCAAAGACAAGACCAACCTTGAAAATCATGGCGTTTACAGCATTCCATGTGCAGATTGTCATCAAACTTATATAGGACAAACAAACAGGCGCATATCAGCAAGAATCCAAGAACATAAAAATAGCTTCAAAAACAATCAGACAACCTCAGCCCTATTTCAACATCACCAAACAACCGGACATACCATCGATTTCGAAAAAAAAAAAGAAATAGCACCAGTACAGAACTACAAGGTACGCGTCATAAGAGAGGCCCTAGAAATCGAAAAAGCGGGACAGCTAAATAAACGAGACGATGCAATAAATTTTTCATCTACATGGAAAACATTAATAAAAAATCAAGAAAGAAAACAACAAAAATCAACTAGTACATGAGAGACCTGCATACAAGAACAAAATATATCGCACTCGGGAGAGGGGAGGAGCCTACGAAGCCGCCCACCCAATCAGGCAGCGAGCCAACTAAGCAAAACTCGAAATTCTTCAGAGGCCACCATCAGTTTTCAGCGAGTAACGAGACGAACCGCAAATGCCAAATGAGATTTTGGCGAAACGTCGTGAAAACGATTTTTTGAACGAACAGATTGAAACCCGGAATAACCAAACTATTCATATATATATATATATATATATATATATATATATATATATATATATATATATATATATATATATATATATAGGACAAGACACCAATCTTAGTGACTGTAAAGACCGAATAGCGCTAGTCAAATTTATAGCATAGCACCCCTGATGTGGGGAAAAATGTAGTAAGGGTTCGCTGTATAAAAAGTGTTGGAGCAAACACTGACCCACAAGACACCACTAAGAGCGTCCGATCCTATATAGTTATCAGGCAAACGCGTTCCATAAGTTGCGACTGCATATAAAACGGTAGACATGGCGCGGTGGTATCATAAGAACGGTCATTCAGAGGAATATCTGACCGCTATATTCTGCCGCTTTATGGTTCAAATACCGATATGCAGAATAGGAAAGCATGCCAAATACTGTCTGAGGATGGCACTGGCGGACCCACTGATGAATCCACCGCCAGTTTCCCAGGACGAAACACTAATCTTAGGGGTCTAAAAATAGATTATAAAGACGGTCAAATTTACAAGATATACGTTTATTTATGCACATATACTATTTTCAAATTTATTATATTTTAGACTTTAGTCAATAATATTTTAATTTTTAGGATTATTCTCTGTGAGTTAATATTTTATTTCTCTATTTAAGTAAGTTTACTCCTTTAACTTTTCTAAAGAAATGGTAGTAAAAGGTATAAAATTTTCTTTAGTGTCCTGTTTTATTTCTCTTTTGAACTAAGTTTTAGATAAGGTGGCCCAAAATTTACTTGAGTATTTTAATCTGCCCCTGAACTCAACTAATAGAACAAAATTAATACTGAAAAATGCAATACAAAGGCTCAAAACTGACTTTCACAGTGAGCTGATCGTGAGAATTAAACAAACTCTTATTATAAACGATAATTTGTGTGTGACTGCCACTGATATTAGCTCTAGGAATTGTATTTTTGAAACGTATAATTTTTTCGTAACAAAGCGAATTTCATTTTGAACAATTCTATTTGGGTTATAAACTCAAGATTTCCATATGTAAATGTAACTCGCTAGTAAATGAAACCACATGTTAACCTGCACCTGGTAAAACTGTATAAAATGGTGTCCATGTTCATTCCTTATTCATGTAAACTGACAATTTCTTCTCTGTAGTAATTTTTTTCAATTCATGGCAGAACCTTCATTTTGTATCGGATTACTCGATTAGAGATTGAAACAATTTGTTCACGCTATTTCAATGGTGACTATCATCAGCATCAGAGTAATATATTGTATGATCCTCTTCCCTACCAGTGCTTTGATCTGATCAGTGTATTTCGCTTATTCGCATTATATCTAAACTTAATTTGCGAATTTCTTTGATTACGTTATATGACTCGACTTACTTGATTGATACAAGCGAATATTCCATGTTAACATCCTCATGACTCGCAGACTTTGAACATATACTGACCGTTTCTGGTATACTGTAGAACGGGGGAGAATTTTTGAGTACTCTATAGAATTTAAATATTCAATCTGATCATTTATACTGTCTATTTCTTAAAAAAAACATTAACACCGTTTTATAAAATATGTAATTTCATAGTTTCATGAAGTTAGCCAAGCTATTGGATTTTATTGTACGAGAAAACCATTTTAAATTTTATAATACTGTTGAAAAGGGTGACTAGATTGAAAATTGTTAGTTTACGTTTAAATTAGATTTTCAATGTTGTGCATAATTTTGCAGCAGAGTAAAAATAAGTAAACTGTGTAGAATAGACAAGCTGCCATTCAGTTTACAACTTATTTGGTTAGCATTATTAATAAACTAGTTGAGGCTGCGACGGGAAAATTTTATTTTTTAATTAGAAATTTTCTGAACGAAAACTCTACACGAAAAGTGCATTTTCTGAAAGAAAACAAAGAAAACTATAAATAAGTATCAGCAAGACTATACGATTTTCATGTCAAAGAATTACCTATCTATTTCGGTTGCCATTTTTGGGTAGATAATATTGAATTTTAGGTATATGTCGTGTCAAGATTTTTCCAATAATTAAGGCCGTGCTTTTAAAAACCTCTTAAAATGTCTAGTTTTGACATTTTGTGAATTCAGCCATTATCTTTGAAGTTGGTTCTAGCAGTCGTGTTAAAGAACAAAATCAGTGATCATCTGTGTGCTATTTGTGCCTTAATAATAATTTCTCAAGCTTTATCGTAGTTATCTATATTTAAGTCAGTTTCTTCAAGCTTAAAATTTTGAAGCCTTTATTCAGTTTTCAATAGTATTTTCTTTAGATTCATCTCCGTTTTTTGTGCAAGATTTACCATTTATCCTTGAAAATTTTTCATCCTTAATAGAAATACTACGTACTTCTCCAATATTAATACCATTTTTATTGGCGAATGTGTTGCGTTTGATTTATTTTGGCTACATTTACTAACTACATACAAGACTATTGCATAATTCTAAGATGGATCCAAAAAAATATTAAAACGTTCGAGAGCTGCGTTTTTTCAAGTATTCCATTAGCCGAGGTCATCTTTTGGTGACTGCAATCCGAGAGCAAATACTCACAAACAGATAGGTAGCTGTATAATTTAAATTTCTAAAAGTAATATGAATATTACAAAGGAAATTACAATTGCCGTTAACGAACAATGTCGTTGCAATATTAATTTTTTAGCTACAGCTACCGTATATTTTAATAGAGTAAATTTCATAATTTAGTGTACGTATTTTGAGCGTTATTTGGCTGACCTGAAGAGTCTATCTTTAGAGACTGTCTTTCCATTTTATCAGTTTTAAGCTACAGATAGTGCATTCAGTTTGATATTCCAGTAATAGTAACTTCAGAAAGTGCTGTTTTCGCATTTTGCAGCAAGTGTATCATAAAAATCCCACCCATATATAATTGCCAGACAATAAGAGTTAGCTGACTTAGGCACTGTGGACTTTTCAGAGAATGGAAATTAACAACTTTACGTAATCCGCTTTAAAAACTTATAACCGTTCAATAATTATGCAATTAAGTGTTACAGTGTTACTTTGTTTGGTTATTTCTTACTAAATTATATCAAACAATAAGCCGGATACTAAACATAAAACGTTTGAGTTGTATTTTAACGGCAGGAGGATAAATTTATTTAGTGAAGCATTAAAACATGAGCAGTGAAGATCTGATAAAAGAAGAAAAAATTTTTAAAATTAAATTTCAATATTTTAATCATTTAAAATGTGTAAATTTTACTTAAATAAAAATTTAGAGATACGATAATGAATTAGCCAAGTACAGCAAAAACGATGAAAAAATTTTTATCGGAACCAGTCTAGTGTACTTTGAGCACCCAATATTTTTTCATTAGAAATGAGTTTTAACTGCCAAATTAAACTTGCCTTTCTTAGTTGCTAAACTATTCAAATGCAAAGTTTCACTATCTTGAGGTTAAGTCATTCATTAATTATTTATTCACTTATTAGCCGATCATCAAAAATTAAAGAAACTTCCTGTCCTAGAAAGTTGAAATTTCAAATAGAAATAGCGTTTAATGCATAAAGGAATGAAAAATTGAAATGACAGCGACATTTAACAGCATAGCCGTTAAACCACTAAACGTAACTTAACTACTGGCTTAAAAACTAACTTAATGTTTAAGAAATTATATGTTATAATATTGTGAACTTAGTTTAATATACCACAGTTTCCTCTTTCAATATAACTGGAATTCCTCAAAACTCGATTACTCTATCCTTATGTCTGCATATTGATAGTATTGTCTGCTAAATGTAACGTAGATAAAATTTTACTATCTACAGTTTTAATATTTTGATTTAGTAAAAAATGTACCTTATCTGGACATAAAGACTGACGCTGAATAGTAGCGTAAACTCTCACATATAAACTGTAGTTGGCTCTGTCATGGCTAATTTGCAGGCAGAATTCGTTCGTATCGACTCCTAACGTGGGCTGTAAAGAAATTTTACAGAAAAAAGAAGGTGACACCTCCCACGGATACATTTACATACTTACAAATTTCATCAGATAGTTTCACGCGTAGAGAATATTACGTAAATCTGGATTACTAGTTTATTATAAAATAACTATTCTTTTTCAATTTCTGTGGTTTAAATATAGCAATATATTTTCTGTAAATAAATAATTAGCGTTTTAGATATGTTTTTATTTATGTGCTTGCAACAAGTGAGTAAAATAAAAACCAAATTTAATATTAACAAAAAACAAATGTAAAATAATTACTTTTGTTGCTTTTCCATGGGACTGCATTATTAACCTTGTTGACATAAAAATGTAAAAACAGATATTGTATTTTAACATTATCCTATAAACGGGATAATTTGAAACTTTATTACATTTATCCATGCTATTGCATATTTATTAGATGTTGTCGTATATTATATTGTTTAGGAAAATTGCTTTAAATTTTACATGATTGCCAGGAAGGGTAACTACGTTGAAAATTGTTAGTTTACATTTTAATTGCGTTTTTGAATATGGAACATAAAATTGTTGTACAGTAAAAATGAAATTATGTAACACAGCGGATACAATGTATAATTTAATGTACAAGAATATTCAAATTCATGAAATTCAAAAATAAACAAACTTGTTTCTATAGAACACACAAAACAAATAAAAATTTGTATAATTTAAATCAGAGTTAAATGAAAATATGTTAAAGATTTAGGAGTATTTTAAAGTATTTGATATGTATTGTTAACACGAAGAATATTTTAAACTAATACTGGCAAATTATATATGTATTAGTGGCGGATCCAGTCTCTCTCTTTGGGGGTACAGTATGGCAAGCGAAAGCAAGTTGTCGACGGGGGAAGAGACACCAGCAACATTCCCATTTCTACTGTAAAATACAGGGTCGGGTCTATTTCTTGAACTTAAAGATCTTGGAGGAGGCGATCGCAAGAAAAAACAAATTGTCGACTGGAAGGGGAGATGGCAGCAGCATACACATTCCTAGTATAAGAGGCAAAATCGAGTCTATTTTCTTAAAGTCAAAGTTCTTGGGGGGGGGGGGGGGATCGCCCCTCTTCCTTGAATTCGCGCCTGATATGTACACGGTTCATTCAAAAAGCTCCCGGGCTAATTTTGTATAAAAATTTACAACTAACGCTATCTGTTACCCAAGGGCAGATCTATGTAATATCATACCTTAGTTAACCACAGTAGAGATGGGATCCCTGTAACTTCATTTATTTGCAAGCTGTATTTGTTTGAAATAGACGTGTATTTGTCACTGCGTCACAATTTTTGTTATGGAGCAACGGGCCGCAATCAAATTTTGTTTCAAATTAGGAAAACATTCAAATTATTGAAAACCGCGTGCGGTAACGTCTGTTTAATCCGCAAGAAGGTTTTCGAAAGGTATGCGCGATTGAAGAACGGTCAACAGTAGCTGGAAGACGATCTACGGGACAGGCGCTCTTTAACCTCGACTACCGATGAGAACGTCGAACGTGTGCGCGTCACACTGTTTTTTAATCCGAGAATTACGATTGAAATGTTATCAGAGGAACTCATCATCAATGTAAGAATCGTAAACAACATTTTGCACGATGTTTTCGGAAAAAAAAGTATGTGCGAAGGTTATTCCGTATTGGGCGACAAATTATGGTGTGTTCAATACGATCCATCGATCAAACGCTAAGCCGCTAAGTGGCGAACCAATGGCGAAAGGCGGCCCAACAAAGTTCGAGCGATAAAGTGCAAAATCAAAACGATGCTCATTTCGTTTTTTGATTCTCCCGGGATCATCCAAAACAAATTCGTACCCCCGGGCCAAATAGTAAACGCACAATTCTACGAAAGTGTCCTGGATAGTCTTTTGAAGCGTATTCGTCGCATGAGACCGTTATTGTACCACACCGGTGACTGGTTTCTGTTGCATGATAACGCGTCAGCTCACGTTGGGTGCCAAATTTTGCTACGGTGAAAAAGAATTAAAATAAAATGAATTAAAAATTAAAATGAATGATAAAATTGAATGAATTCTTATTAAATGCTTCTGTATAGGTGCTTATTTTTTTCGGTCTTGATCGCTCCTTCTTTTAGGGCAGTGCCTAGGCTAGCATGCTGGAGATTAGGGGTGATATATATATATATATATATATATATATATATATATATATATATATATATATATATATATATATATATGTATATATATATATGTATATATATATATATATATATATATATATATATATATATATATATGTATATATATATATATATATATATATATATATATATATATATATATATATATGTATATATATATATATATATGTATATATATATGTATATATATATATATATATATGTATATATATGTATATATATATATATATATATATATATATATATATATATATATATATATATATATATATATATATATATATATGTATATATATATATATATATATATATATATATATATATATATATATATATATATATATATATATATATATTCAAAGCGCCACCTGTTTTTAGGCCCGTCGATAGGAAGAAGCGATGATGTTACCAAAAACAGGAAACAACCAGATCCAATAAAACACCCCGATTCCAAAAGCAATTAAAATCTATATTTAACAATAAGTAAAACTATATAAATTTTAACTTAATTTGAGATAAATATGTAACTATTTGCGACGTGAATTACAAAGAAAAAAACAAGAAACAATGAACAACAGCACTATTGCGCGCCAGACGCGAAGTCGGTTAGCTTTAGGTCCAGCTTTAGACTGGAATAACGTTGAATAACCTTACTTTTACTTTCTTTCAAATGTTTACATTTATTTTGAAATAGTAAACTATCTAGTAAGACTAAAATTATGTTTATTTAAACCTAATTAAAAGTGTTGGATTATAATATGTGTTTTTATATTAAAATGATGTTTTAAGTTACCTAGTGTATACGTATACTTTTGGTTTACAAGATATTTTAAATGAAATCAAATATAAAGTGTCCTGTAATTGCTCGCAGAAAGTCTTATTAGTTCACAATCAGAGGGAAAAAATGAATGTATACTTTAAAATTGGTAATACCACTGTCTATTATGAAGTTGTTATACCTGAAAGGTAGTTTTGTTATTAAATGCAAACACTTTCAGCAAGCTGGATAGCCGATGGCCTCTATGGGAGCAGTGGTGTATTGTATGCCGGCTCTGGCATGCAAATCCAAACTTAGACACGAATACAGAGTCCCAGTATAATAAAAACTATTTGTGGCATGTACCTGTTGGTTTTTAAGGGTTCGCCAAGTATTAAAAGTCACAGAGGTGGTGTATTGACTTTTAGGTGTGATCACTTTCATTACGGTGTACTTAATGAAAAACGAATACAACAAAAACGTTGTTTATCCTCAGTATCTGGCAAATGATGCATTAACACTCTAAACTATGGTTTTCGCTACACAGAGGAAACTCTGCTTTCTGGGTTTCTGCCAGTTTGTACAACCAAGGCTTGGCCAAAACTCTCTCTACAAACGCTTCTAGAAACCTCCAGAGCGCCAAAAATAAAAGAAAAAGAAACAAAAGATTAACTACACTCTGGATGAAAGTGGCAAAAGTGGGGTCTTTGATGTATTTCTAGCCCACCTGATTTTTTTATAATACCGGTTGTTGATGTGACTGAGTCTTAGTAAACTATAACTATTAGACTAGAAGTAAGAATAGATACTTTAGTAGAGTATTTAAGGAGCAAATTTTTAAAATAAACATTACGGTAAAACTAGAAAAAAACAATTTTATGAGCACAATTTCATTAAAAACTGGTATTTGAAGAACTTCCAGAAACAAGGAGTTTTTTGTTGCTCAGTTTGGTGTGGTCTACAACTTTGAATAAAATGAGAACTTTTTTGCGACCTTGGAAACTCGAGTCAATTTAAAACTAAAAATCGAAAAATAAAATTTTTATACCGACTTCTAGAAAAGCACTAAAAAACGAAAAACAACAATATAAATTTTTATATGAAATTATAACTAAACTAAATAAATAACTACTAATATGAGATACATACAATTGCAGTAAGAAATCAATTACAAATAAAATACATCTCAATCTTTTCATGTGAATCACATTTTGTCAGAACTTCAAAAAATTCTATTTCATATAAAAATGTATGTTGTTAATTTTTAATTTTTAGTGTCTTTTTAGAGTTGATTCATTTTTATAAAAATTTTATTGATTCACAACGTTGGTGATACCAGATATTTTTTAAAGTGTGTGGAATTTAGAATTAAGAATGTAAAAGTTCACCATTTCTTTGTATTAAGAAGTTATAAAATAAGGATCTATAAAGCCAAACCGATTTTTAACAGTCATCAAGTCTTGCTTCCATAAAGACTGTATACAATTTCCAGTTCATATGTTCTTACAGAGAAATAACCAACCTTTTTAGAAAGTTACCATTTTGCTCCTTCCGGTCTTGAAAAGTAGCCAGCTTAGTTCTGGCGCATTTTACTCTGATTCTATCTTCATACGCTCCACTGACGAGACCATTGCGTAATTAAAAAGCATATGGATTGATTCATTGATTGATTGATTGATTGATTGATTGAGAGAGAGAGAGAGAGAGAGAGAGAATTGGAATTTGCAGGACATTTTTTTTTCTTTTGGCGGTTTGAAAAAGAAAAATCGTAACTGTTTTACCTAATTCTGCTACCGAGAAATTTGATTTATATTTAATTTAATTTTCAGGCTTCTCACTATTCTAATATATGTATAGATTTCTAATATATGTATAATTGATATTTACAGTTTGATATCTAAAATGAATGACGACCGCTTTAACATCTTGCCGATGTCTCGAAATAAAGATATTAAATCGATAATTGTTGCCTGTGATTCTTGTTCTTCGTTCGTCACATCTTACTTAAATAGTCGGAAAAAGTATGTAGAGAGAACCAGTGTGGAAGTTGAATACAATAAACTATCTATCTTTCCTTGCATGGTCTAAAAAAAAAACAGTAACTTTTTAAACTAACTATACACCCGTAAAAATTTATTTATAATTTAACATTCATATAATATGTTTGTTAATGAAAATAAGTATAATCCACCTAAGAGATGTATATCTACTTCTAAACTTCATGCTCCGTCATTGAATTGTCTGTACAGGTAATCTTGAATACGGTTATATCTTTATAATACTGGATATTTAATAAATAACAGGTTTCATTGTCTACTATTACAACTTGAGGTGTTAAAATATTAACATATAATAAACAACTAGAGAAACGTCATCTTATTTCCATATCTTGTGTTGCGGTATAAATTTAGTGTCATAAAGTGAGTTACAAACCCCACTCTAACAGCTTGCCACCATTAACTACGGTTAAAGTTCTGTGTGAAATTAAAATTTACACTGGCGAAGTAAGTAAACGTTGCAAATTTAAAACTTACATTAAATATTTCTTTCGTAATTTTTAATTTTGTTATTTCCTTGTAAAAAAAAATAAAACTATTATTTCTACTTATAATTAAAATAATTTTTTGGTTTACTAAATTTTTTCCGAGGTTACAGTGATTTGCAAAAGATATTTAATAATGTATTTTTTGTTATTGCTAATAACTTGAAATCGTCAACAAATCTATGAATAATAAATAACAATTGATATAAAAACTTGACACAAGATGGTTTAAGATTTAGACCATGGAAGTTAGATTTTCTAGTTGGCCAGTTTTAATGGCTTATGATGTTGTATGTAATTTGTCGTACATATGTCAACAGATAAACACGTATACAGATATATTAAGGATAAAAACCCAGAGATAATGTCTTGATATCAATGATGGAAATAGTGGTCTCCCTAAAGTAAAAATAATATTTTATTTTTGCCACTTTAGTATCAAAACAAATTTATTTTTTAACATTTTTTTTTACGTTTGAAAACTTGCTTGACTTATTGTTGCACTTCAGTGGGTTTTAAAGTTAAACCCTATTAGGGCATTAGAGCGTAAGAATTGTTACATGATTATTTTGCTTGTCAAATTTTGGTCTACTTAGATCCTCTCCAATATAGATTTTTGCACATTTAGCCTTAGTTTAGTTAAAATTTATCAAAAGAAAAATCCTATTTGTCTAAATTGCTCGTAGCAAGCCCAAATATCAATAAAAAGAGACTAGAGATCCAAGTCTTTGAGGTTAGCTTTTATTTAATGTATATTTTACCTCAATATCTGGACAGTTATCTTTAGAATAAATATTTATAAATGGCATTTTATTTTGATTTTAGTCTCGGTACCAAACAAAACATAAGAAATAAAAGAATCTAGTCATTTAATCATTTATTTTATTTCTCCACTTTAAAACACAAACCTTAGATCCCTGTATATTTCAAATTGGTAATACCACAATTTTTGCACTTAAATTTTTTCAACAGGCAATATATTTCAAGTTTATATTAGGCTGAAATTACTTCACTATAATTCTACTTGGCGATCTATAATGATTCATCTGGCAATTAATATTTTATTCCTTCACATTCATCAACGAGCAGCTAACTCTCTGTTTGGTAAAATAGTGTAACCCGTAGATACACTAGATGAGCTGAAAATATATGCTTTGGGGCACTTGTTTTCAAGTCGTCGTCTGCTTAGCCAAATAAATAAATAAATTTAAAGATTAGCTTAAATAGTAAAAGGGAGATTTGAAATGATATATTTATAAATATTACAATCCTTGTAATTTTAAATTTGTGATGGGTATTTACTTGACGGTTTGGCTATTTTGAGACATCTTGTTAAACCAAAATATTCCTCGATAGACAAAAGGAGCTCCTCGTGGATCATTTAGCATTTGACAGCTATTCATATGATAGACGTCCTGAACTTGTCAGCATATTGACGTAGAATTATTCCGCTTGTCGACATCCGAAATTACAGAAATTCTATTTTCGTGATACGTTGATTTGAATGAGATATCGTACCAACAGTTGTGTCGCCAATTACAAATTAATGACTTACGACAGTAATTCGGAGCTACAGTTAGGTTGGCAGTTGTGGTTTAATTTTTTCTGGACCTTTCATCCTTTATAAGGGATTATCCGATAGATATCGCCCTTTTTTTTCGAGAACGTCTCTTGTGCAAGTGTACGTGCATTGCTCGAATGGCTTTTTGCCGGTTTAATCCTAAAGCAAGTTTTTTTCCCGCGGGCAGTTATAGTTGAAAATTAAGTTGCGTAGTTATGGTTTAAAGTTGTGATGGAATTTTCCAGTTGTTTTCCCACAAATCCAAAAGAACTTGACAGTCAAATAGGAGGCCACATATCAACTAGAGTAAGTTAAATTTCATATTTGTATTCCCAGTTTAAAACTAATTTTTATCTTCAGCATTCTCTGCAAGAGATTGATAACACCAGTCACTAATTTTGGGCGTTTATTTCAGGCTTCTTTCCTCTCTTTCTTCTCTTCTTTCATCTTTCTTTCTTTCTCTTTTCGGCGATCTTTCACCGATGTTTCGTCGCTCTGTCGTCGATATTTCGGCGATTCCCGTTTCTCTGCCTCATATGTCTCATTCGTCTCATTTTCATCCCTTCCAAGATGGTACTGACGTTCCAGCAGAAGCTGTAATAGCCAGTTCCGTTCCTGGTACGCAATCCACCACGTGTTACCATCTTGCGGATCCAAGTTAAAATAGAAGCTGGATCTCGCCTGGATCTAGATCAAGGACATTTAAGATAAGCTATTTTAAAGTTGTATATTTTGTTAATTAATTTATTGAAATATACAAATATTAATGATTAATTACTAATTTATTTAAACCCATAATGATATCGGTAGTATACGAATTAGTATAGACAGGTCACAGAAATTGCAGCAAACTTACATGTAAGGGTTGCGGTCAAAGGTAGGTTAGGTAATATTTTTTTTTTTGGTTTGGTCATACCCCGCTCACTAGCGTACTGTATATTTGATATATTTCCGATTTCTTTTGGTCTAAATAGTGGTGATATATTTCCATAGATATTATGATTTATAACATATGTAAAATGTGATTTAGGGTAGTGCACTTTTCTTATAAATTTTATTATTATTATTATTATTTTAATTTCAGCGAAATAAGCTAGCTATTCTATTATTACATAAACATTTGTTAAGATTTTTAAATTAACCTAATAATATTATGTGGTCTATTTCTGTGCTAGGTTAGACTAGATCTTTCCCACATTATTCATTTCAGTTTTTTATCCCACTAGGAGGATCCAACCTTAAAGTAGGTGGCGCTCACTATACCCCCCTCCCCCCTAACTCTACGTGAGCTAATGAGAATGGACAAATTTGAGGTCCAATGATAAGTGGAGAAATAGTACTGTGGGTACGGAAAACACCTACTAGAATATTTTATTTCGTAATAATTACATAGGAGAATTCAAAAATTTTTGCAGGATTGTAATTGTTTAACCGGCTAATGTAAAAAGTTATAATTTTTTTATGACATACAGTGAAGAAATATCCCATTCGCCCAAACTTTCACCTGCGTTCATCGAAGGCTGGGCGAAATCGGGCCTTCTAAAATACTGTTGGTGCTTAAGGACGCCCAAGATGGAGAAGAAGTGTTAAAATGGAAGAAAGGATTCGTCAAAGGATAGAAGCCGATTCAGTAACTTATATTAGAAAAATAGTTTTACAAGAGAGAATTACTAATTCTACGGCTTGGAATCTTCTTCATGAAGAATTTATTTACCCTTTGTATAAATAAAAGGTGCCCTTTATGGGGGTGATGAACAATTATGATTAAACATCAAGTTTAAAAAAAATATATGAACAAGATCAAGTTTATTGAAGTCATATTATTCACTGATGAAGCTACAGTGACACGTGGTTGTAATATCTGTTTTCATAACACCCATGAAAACTATCATAGCGTTAGGGAAGGGTAAAATTAGCGCCAATTCTCTCTTAAAGTATGGGGCGGGATTATAGATCAACTTGTAGAACCTAACTTTCCGATGGGCCGTTAAATGGGGATACTTACTTAAATTTTCTGCAAAATGATTTTCTGCAATTGTTGGAAAAATGAAACAATTATTTGGCTACGTTAAAATGGTACTCTGAACGTGCGGAGATACCTCAATGAAACATTCTATGACAGATGGATAGGACCAAGCAGCGCCGCGCTCGCCCGATATCAATCAATGTTTTTTTTTTCTGGGGGCGCTTAAAGGCTTTCATTTATAAAACGCCCATAAACGATATCAGGGATCTTTGTCAAAAAATAATAAATGGATCCCAATTTAAATAAAATGCATGAATTATATTTGGAGTTCGACAATGTTTTTTGAAAAACATCAGGAAATGCATAGAAATGAATGGACATCATTTTGAAAATATATTATAATTCTTTTTCCTATTTTAACATACTAATTTTTGTATATTCTTTTTCTTTTCTTAAAATAATCACTTTTCTGTTGTAGAAAATTATTTTTCTCTTCTAAAATATTCATTTTTTGTTAGAAATTACATTTTCCTAAATAAAATTAAAAAACAAATCCCTCAATTCACTAACAAGGTTGGACTTCAAAACTGCTTGAAGCTGATAGTAGAAGGTTGTTTTGAATCTTAGAAATAGAACGATAAAAAAATAATTTAATTAAATATTATTTAACTGTTATAGTTGATATAATTGTCAAACGACGTTTAAGATATCTGATTGCCAGATTTAAATAAATTTGAAGCATAGTAACTTGATCTTTTGCTAGCATTTGCAAAATGTATTTTTTTTGTAATAAAAATTTCAATTCCAATTTGCGCCTAAACTCGAATAAGAAATACGATTTTTATTAAGTATTTTTTATCCCTAAAATGATATTTTTCAATAACTGTCAATACTAAAAAGATATGTGAAAAATAATATTTGAATTTCTGGTGGTACAGTAGAAGAATATTTTTATAACAGAATGATAGAAGTTATTAAGCATTAAATATAATAAGAAAATTAATTCGAATAGGTTGTAAGTGGAGAAATATTAAGTTTTCTCTTTTTGTTATATAACGTATTACTTTTATTCTACCATATAGAATCACCTCTCCAAATATCCTGATTCATTATCCGAAAACCCTTCATAGCTCGACGATTTAGAATGCTACGTATATTAAGTGGTATGTTAAAGCTGGAGAAAAAAATGCACGTTTAAAAAACATATAGATTCCTACGATCTATTAAAGCAGGGATAGAGTTTTAAAAAATCCTTGTATCGTTGTCTATATTATATAACATTAGGAGATGAAATTTGACCTGTTTTCAGTGAAAATCCTCAACTACAGAACCCAATATGTTTTTGTTGCAACATATGTCAAAGTTGTGTATTCCGTAAACAGTAAACAGATTTTGAATAACAAAGAGGCATTTTCAAGGTATTTGTATCGCCTATAACTATGTAGTGGTAGGTTTTTGAGTTGAAACAATGGTTTTCACATTAAATGAAGAAAACTAATTTTTAGCCCTTAATTAATTGTTACCTGAAAATTATTTGCTAAACAAAATTCGAGACACTAAAGATTTGTTTTTAATCTCTTGAAAGATCGATTTTTAACAAACAACTTACTTTTGCATTTAATGTTTACTTCTATTTGTTTCCAGTCTAATTTTTCTAGCTTATTATTTTTCTCAATCAAATGGTAAAAAAAATTATGTTTTATTTAGTTACAAAATACCATTTTAAATTAGAGAAAGAGGGAGGTAGATACAAAATGTAAAATTTGACATCTAATTAAATATGGATATATCGTATAATATAAATAATTCCTAAACTGAAAGATACATCGTGTTACTGTAAAGCACTGTAATATTTAAACCGTGTATATTAGAACAACATAATTTAAATGTATCTACCTCAGCTATTTTGGATATGAAGCGAATGTAGGACGAAAATTTAGTACTTTCAATAAAATCGGTGAGTAGTTTCAAAAAGAAACTGAAAATGGAACTATTAGAATGCTTGCCAAAGTATAAAATATCTCGTTTCAGATTGCAATACGTATTTAATTCAGATATAGAATATGAACTTAAAACTTGATTATTAAATGGTAGTAAGTAAAGTTGTTAATTTCCATGCTTCAAAAAATCCACAGTGTCTGAATCAGCTAGATCTTCTTCTCGTGACAATTATAAATGGGAGAGGTTTAATGATACACTTGCTGCAAAATGCAAAACAGCCCTTTAAAAATTTACTGCTACCAAAAGATCAAATTAAAGGTGCTATCTACAGCCCAAAATTAATAAAATGGTAACTCCCTGAGGCTCAGTCTTTACAGATAGAGTCTTGCTCCAGGTTATCGAAATAAAATTGAAAATACGTATACTCAACTACGAATTTTAATTTAATAATGAATAACGGTATCTGTAGGAAAAATATAATAAAACAAAAGTGACATTATTTGTCGACGAAAATTGGAATTTGTACTACATTTTATTGGTATTAAGTTTTTTTTTTAACAATTTAAATAATTCAGCTACTTATCTGCATGTAAGTATTAGTCCTCGGGCTACAGTCACCAAAGGATGGTTTCGGACCAAAGGCATAAACCCATACTAGGATCATGCAGTTGTCTTCAATATAGTGGGTAAATGTGGTCAAAAGGAAAACAGATGTAACACATGTGCCAGCAATCATAGTTAGTAGCGGAAAAGTATAGTATTGTATTTCAATTAAGAACGAATCTACTATATTTAGAAAAATGTGTCTACTACATGAGAGTAACAATCGTATAGCTACTACTTTGAAGAAAACGCTGAACTTTAAGAATACAAAGAATCTTGAAGAAGAGCTGAGTCTTGAAGAAAAACTCATAAATCTTAAAGAAATACGGATACATCTTGAAGAAAAATGGACAAATCTTCAAGAAAATCGGACAAAGTTTTAAAAAAATGGCATAAAGCTGGCCCCTAAAACAAAAGGAAAAATCTTTTTTTTTTTTACAAGCTTGTGGCATGCATAAAATGGAAATAATTTAATTTATTGTACAATGAAAAACGTAAACTATGGCTACTTGATTTTAGTGTAGATCAATCAAATCAAATAAAATAGAACTTGGTCAGCTACAGAGAAAATTGCTAAATTCCCAAAGTGTTAAAATTAGACTTTTAAACAAGCATCTTTGAAGATATTTTTGTGACCACGGTTATAAATATTAGAAAAATATTAGGCACCACGAATTTCCAAAATTCAATATTATCTATCCAAAAACCGCAACAGAAACAGATAATTAATTTACCGCCACGAAAACCGAAAAAGAATACTAATAGATAGCGAAATTCCAAATTTAAATAAAACGGGCTTAAAAGTAAAAAATAACTATTAGAAAGGCATATATTTTTAATCGTTCGAATTTAAACACTAGATAATATAGTTTAATAAGCTACCGCTTTTCTTCTCCTTTAGGTCCTCTAACTCTAAGGGAAAACAGAAAGATAGTTTATTTTCTGCGAATGCAGCTCTTGTTCTTTCTCCATACGAGTTTCGATCGCCTAATGATCTCATCAGTGGAGCTGTAATGAATCAAGAAGAAAACTCACTCATAAAATTCAAATTCCCAGACAAGTCGGTAGAGTGTCAATCCTCTAGACATTTTCGATGCACATATCGGAGTGGTGGGAAAATTTCAGTGAGATATAAATATGTTTTTTTTACATCCTACTGAGGTGAAAAGAGACCGGAAAATAATTACTTCCTACAATTTTATTGCTGAAATGTCTTGGGAAAGCTAATGGAAAAGGTTTCTCATCTCGAAAATATCATAAAAAATGATAGCTAATTGTTTTTTTTTTTATAATAATTGGGACTAAAATCAGATTTTTTCACTTTTTTGCATATTCTGGAAAAGCTGTAGTGCGTATATTGTGCGTATTGCAAAAATACCTGGGAAATAAATGTTTTTTAAAATTGTCAAAACCTTTCGAAATATTTATCAAAATTGTTCATAACTTCAGAGAGTTGAGAGTTTTTATGTATTGAAAAAGGGTGAGAAAAATGGGTGTTACTGTATTTATCGCGAATTCGTAAAAATTACCATTTTTAATTGGCTGTACGATTGGCTGGGTAACAGATACGATGCTCTTTGGCACCTTCTCTTCGTAAAGATTTAATATATCAGGTAGTAAAAAATGGGAATTTTTTGAGATTTCGTTAATGAAAAATCGCTAAAGAGAAAATGGTTTTTAACTTGATTATTTACCAAAACATACCATTCAAAAGCTTATTGCAAACATACATTCTAAAAAAAAAGAACTTTCTACGACCAATAAAACTGAAGAAAGGATTTTTTTTAAATCACAGAGCAAACACCGGCAGCAATATGGAGCAACTCGTAAAGTGGAAATTTTTCATCAATTTAACTACTTACATTATATAGTATACGAGTAGTTTAATACTTCATTAATGAGCTGTCCAAATTTGAACTTTTTATTGCTTTGCTTGAGATTTTTTTTTTTAAATTGCTATTTCCCGTTTTATGGGTTTCAGAAAGATCTTTTTTTATTGTGGGTTTTCCAATAAACTTTTGAATGATATGCTTTGTTAATTAATCGAGTGAAAAACAAAGGAAATATTCTATTTGTTTATAAGACAAAAAGTACTACTTCCTCTTTAAAGATTCTCCATTAACAAATTGCAAAAAGTTCGCATTTTTTTTTAATGCATAATACTTCCTAGGTCTTCACGAAGAGAATGAGCCTGAGAATAACATTGTATCTGTTATCCAATCAATTGTATAGCGAATTAATGGTAATTTTTAGCTATTTCGGGAGAAATAAATACAATTTTTGCAAAAAATACTGAACATGTTTTTCGAACATATTTCAATACATAAAAAATCTCAACTTTATGAAATTGTGAACAATTTTGTTAAATATTTCGAAAGTTATTAAAAATGCTCATTTTGGAGGGTTTTTTGTAATAATTTTTTTGTTTATGGAGCGATTTCAATGAACAAAAGCTCGTTTTGTAGGTATTTTCAATACGCACAAACCATACATCGTTGTTCTCTATATCTTGCAATTTTTACAGAATATAGAAAAAACTGGAAAAATTCGATTTTTCGGCATAATTGTTTGAAAAAAAAAATGATGCAGCACTTTTTTCATTAAAAGATGAGCAGCCTTCTCTATTAGCTTTCCCAAGACGTTTCAGTAGTAAAATCGCAGAGATCAACTCTTTAGTTTTCAAATATTCTACTCTCTGGGCTGATCAGAAGAAAGGTATTTTTTAAAAATTATCAAATCACTCAACTAACATCGAAATTTATTGATGTAAATTATCTTCCATTTTACTGTATTTGAATAAATCTGGTTGTCGCGGTCGCGAATTCATGCGAATGGCAAACGCGCGATATCTAAAAAATGCTGCTAACAATCCCATTCTTGACAACTGAAGCCTTTAGATCTATTGAGTCCAAATACTTTTAAGTTTAAGCTGACCTGGAACTGAAAGCAATTCTTGAAATTTTGCAAAAGTTAACTTAAATGTTGATGCTGGGATACAAGGAAATTCGAAAAAATTAAGAAACAAAATTTGGATCTAAAACTCCCTCCTCGATCTAAAACCTTTCTATAGGTTACGAAAAAGATGTATAAGGGAAGATTTTGGGACCTGGAAACAAAGCCAAATAAAGAGGAGGTAGGGCAATACGCCTGATCGAAGACAATTGAAAAGATTTTATAACTCATTTCCAAAGAACACAAAAGAGCCTCTGAAGATTCTTAAGAGGGACCTTTGATTGGTGGCAATTCTCCTCATGGACTACTGCCCTTTGAGATGCGTGCATGGAACATTTTTGCAAAAGATACATATTTGACGACTTAATGAAATCTGATGAAATAGGAAATACAGAAAATGACCAATTTCGTGAAAAGTCTTTGTATTTGTTTTATACACCAGCTTAATGCAAAATTGGCAATATGTTTTTAATATTTGATTAGGCGTGAAAATACTGTTAAATTAATATATTTTGCTTTGAATTGTCAATCTTGTGCTTGCACTATGGTATAATTATTGTACAACTGACTAGCAAAAGAGTGTGATTTTTAAATATAGTTTCATCGCATACTCTATCTGCATGTGACAGTCTTGTAACCAAGTCATTTTTCCATGTTTTGAGATGATATTTTCTAGCCACATGCTTTTAATTGACAAAAAGATACATTTTCTTTTCACTTTCTTCATTCAGTTGCTATTCAACATAATAGAATCTACTGATATTTTGAATGAAAATGGATACGGTTATGTAACATTCATAAACTTATGAGACCCAAAAAAATCTTTGGGATTTACAACAACTGCTGCGGAATCTTAACGTATCACTGGTGGGAGAGCCGGAGGAGGCTTCGTTGATTTTTCGATGTATTCCTTCGTTACAATTGAACTGTCTCATATGAGCTTATAAACAAATAGAGATGCTCTAACTATTAATAATTTTTTGCGGTTTGCTGACCTATTCAAGGCTCTTACAAGAAAACATATGTCTTACGATTCTGAATTGTAACTCCGGTTCTTCTCCTGAAAATTAAACGTTCTTGCACTTAATATTAAATCACCTTTGTTCTAATTATTGTTGATATAATTGAAACATGAAAATTATCATTTTGTTTATAAAATTTTTTTTAGAATAAATTTTGGTATAATTTTTCGAAGATGCACGAACGAAATTTGTAATAGGCATGTTAACATATGTTGGAAAAGGTTTAGTGTGTACGAATATATCCAGAAACTCCTTTGACTCCCCGACTAGTACGTGTTCGACATTACTTAATCGTTTTTTTAATGGTTGTATTTCAACATTGTAGCACCAGCATTTAGTATTATAACTTGCCTATTGTTTGAATTTAAATAGTTGAGATGGTTCTAATATTTGGTTTTTAAGTAGAAAACTGATCGAAAATTTACATTTTCCAACTAATTATTATGTTTTACCATTTATAATAACTTTACAAGACATTTTGTTTGAAAATTTTAACCGAGAAAATATTCTCCATCTTTAAATTTAAAATTTGGGAGCAGGATCTGGTCTAAGTAATCTAAAAATACATACAGAGGGTCAAGTGTGCGACAAATTCAATGATAGATAGTTTTAGTACTTACCAATAATATATAAAACATGTTAATGCTTGACCGGTTCATTTTACTTAAGGTTGTTAACTGAATTATTTAAAGCTATACAGGATTAGGGAAGCTTTTGAATATTTATAAGAGTCTATTCTGTAGTATTTTAATTAAAGGAAAGGAATTTTGTCTTAGTTTGGAAAGTTAGTAGTTTATATTATAACAAGTTCTTCTAAGTTGTAAAATTTTGCATAAAATTTAATAAAATGCAGAACAAGTAAAATTATAATTTACCTGCTAATCTACTCAGGAATTCACATAAACACATTTAATTTACAGAGCTTAAATTGTTTTCTCAGGTTTGGAAATTAATATTTTTATTGGTTATCAAACTATGACCATTAATAAATACTATTTTTTTAGCTTTAATAAAGAATAATTTAAATTAAAATTTGTTAAATTTTACTCTTATTAAAGATATAATTTTATAGATAGATACCTGGTGATAAGAATTTTTATATGATTTCTTCTTGTACCAATAGCTGCAAATACTGAAGATCTAAGAATAAAAATAATAACAACCCCTTCTGATATTACGTTATCAACCCATTGCCAATGAACCTTTGACAAGAAATGTGAAATAAATCGCGGCGGTATTTAGCATATGTTCCTTCAGAAAATATAAATAGAAAACCAATTGTTAGAAGTTAATGTAAGTAAGTAATAATTTTAATCACTTATTAGTTGATCAAATATGTATCCAAATATCAACTATGTCATAAAAACAATAAAAAATTTATGCTATTTTCATACTGCTCCAATTAGGAAAGGACAAGTGTCAAAATTGCAAAAAAAAAGAGCCTAAAAATATTTACTTGCATCTGGAAAAGGGTTGTGTCCTGGTTACTTGACAGTAATTATTTTAATAACAATTAATTCAAAGTTTTAAATAGTTTATTAACATCTGTTTAGGCCTTGAAAACTGTCCACCTATTTTTTTGTTGTCAGCTAGTAGCCTCCGTTAGAGGAATTCCTTTCATGAATAAAGTATTATTTCTAGACAATTTATCACTTGTACTCGTGTGTATACGCAACTCGGGCGTGTTCGTTAGCTAGATGGTCCTGGCCAATCAGGTTGCGAGTCCTGCTGCGTATCATCGGAACTCGTGCTAGTGTTTTGGGACGTGTTACAGAGTTATGATCCATTTCTTTACTATCTACTACTGGTCGATGTTTCGTAAACAGGTGTTTCCAAGTATTAGGCAATCGCTAACTGTCATCTTTGCTATTTAAGTTGTTGGAACTCCTTGCAATTTCGACGGCTTCCCTTATAACTCTAGTGGACATCTTGATAGCATTTTTGTTTCTGAGAAGTTTATCGTATGTCCTGTGTTTAACAAGTGTTAGGCCAGTGCAGAAGAAATTATTTTTTGCTTGACAGAGTTATCACCTCTTCTAGCGTTTATTTTAATATTGGTTTGACCTATGTAAGATGAGCTGCATTTTCCGCTTGGAATTTCATACACTCCGTGGTTTTCTAAAAGTATTTTTTCTTTAGATGTTGGCAGGAGATCCTTTACTATACGGTCTGTGGTGAAAATAGTTTCAATGTTTTCCCTCTTGAGAATTCTTTCGATTTTCTGTAGTGCCTCTGATATAAGGAACAAAAGTTTTGGAGTATTTATCTTGGCTCTCGCAATTTTTCGGGGCCATTCGTTTGTCTTTTAGAGCCCTGTCTATATATTCTTTTTTATAACCACTTTTTGTTAGGGCGTCGTGCAGTATGTTCATTTCTTTGTGGTAATTTTCTTAATCTGTAAGGGATTGAGATCGAAACGCAACTGATTTCACTGTTTATGTGGTTTAGGAAAATTTGAGATTTTATTCTCCATGTTGCCAGATAACGAATGTGTAATTTACTAATGCAGCTACAGTCATGGCTTGTGTGAGATAGTCTCTAAATCTTTTAACTCGAAGTATTCTGTAAATAAATTAACGAGTGAAGGAGATGGCGTTGATTCTGTAGGGGCTCCCACGACTTGTTTATCTCGCTGACCTTCATAAGTGAAACAGGTGTTATCGAGGCAGTGTTTAGCTAATTCGACCATATATTTTGGCAAATTGTTACAGAAAGAGCTTCTTAGACTAGTATTTGTGTGAAAAGTGATGTTACGTCGAAACTAAGTAGGCAGTCTTTTTCTTCTAGACGTATATTTTTGATTATTTCGCAAAAATGTTGCGAGTTTCTAACGTAGGAGGCCGTTTTTTCGACGAAAGGTTGGAGAATCGTGGCTAGATGTTTTGCAAGGACTTGAGTTGGGGAGCTAACAGAGCTTATTATTGGTCTCAAGAGGGCTCCGGGCTTATGTATCTTGGGTAAGCCATAAAGTTTAGGACATATGGATGATTTTTCCCTTGGTATGATCTTCTTTATTTCTTCGTTAAGTGGAGATGATCTGATCAATGCTTTGGTAATATATATATATATATATATATATATATATATATATATATATATATATATATATATATTTCAAGTAAAAACGAAACAGTGAATGCAAATTTCACTCCATCATATCCTTTCTGTGTTAGAGGTTGCACAGTTAGAATAAACTGTAATAAAACACAATTCATCCTATTCCACCACCATCGAGATGGTGGCCTACCTGTACCACCATACCGAGAAGAAAGTCAAAGCTTATCCTCCCCGCCACAGTGATACGGCAGAAATACATGTTTCGTCTCTCACCAGACTCATCAGGGTACCGACATGCACCTGGCTGTGCAAAGGATGGTGGTGGAATAGGATGAATTGTGTTTTATTACAGTTTATTCTAACTGTGCAACCTCTAACACAGAAAGGACATGATGGAGTGAAATTTGTATTCACTGTTTCGCTTTTTACTTCATTTACATACGGAGTTGCATATAGTTGTACGTTTGCTGAATGTGATTTCAGCACTACAACAGCATAATGTGGATATAACCACTGCTAATGCATCTCACACGGAGGGATTCGTGAAACCCGTATAAACATTTATATATATATATATATATATATATATATATATATATATATATATATATATATATATATATATATATATATACAGAAATAAAATAAAATCTTTGGCATAGCGGACGTGAAATGTGTCAATCTGTACTATTCTCATGTTAAAAAGTGCGGAGTATTCCAAAGTATGGAAAGACTCCGGGTCCGACAGATGGCGACAGCGCTGTTTCGTCCTAATATGGGACTCGTCAGGCCACCGCAGTCGGTACAAACCATCACCTCGCCTCTGTATCCTATAAAGCTGAAGTTAAGATTAAAAACAGCAAATAGGACGACAAAGGCGACATCTCGATGGTTCACTCGATAACACAAGAACCACACAGCTTGATCAAATTTGTAAAAACCGCCATGTGGTGGCGCGACGGTGAATAAAAATAGAAATCTGTAAAATCGAATACACAAAACGTGCTGCCCGAAGGATAGGGGTCGCATTATTCGGTACAAAGCAACTAGGCTTGCTGCTAGATTGGCAACGAAAGCCACGTGTCGCACCAAACGATCCTCCTATGAGAGCACCGTTTAGTGTGTTTTAAAGCCAAATAAGTAGAAAATAAATAAGTAAAGTTCTTGTCCGTATAATATAAAAACAGAAATAAAATAAAATCTTTGGCATAGCGGACGTGAAATGTGTCAATCTGTACTATTCTTACGTTAAAAAGTGCGGAGCATTCCAAAGTATGGAAAGACTCCGGGCCCGACAGATGGCGACAGCGCTGTTTCGTCCTAATATGGAACTCGTCAGGCCACCGCAGTCGGTACAAACCATCACCTCGCCTCTGTATCCTATAAAGCTGAAGTTAAGATTAAAAACAGCAAATAGGACGACAAAGGCGACATCTCGACTCGATAACACAAGAACCACACAGATTGACAAAATTTGTAAAAACCGCCATGTGGTGGCGCGACGGTGAATAAAAATTGAAATCTGTAAAATCGAATACACAAAACGCGCTGCCCAAAGGATAGGGGTCGCATTGTTCGGTACAAAGCAACTAGGCAGCGCGTTTTGTGTATTCGGTTTTACAGATTTCTATTTTTCTTCACCGTCGCGCCACCACATGGCGGTTTTTACAAATTTTGTCAATCTGTGTGGTTCTTATGTTATCGAGTGAACTATCGAGATGTCGCCTTTGTCGTCCTATTTGCTGTTTTTAATCTTAACTTCAGCTTTATAGGATACAGAGGCGAGGTGATGGTTAACATGAGAATAATACAGATTGACACATTTCACGTCCGCTATGCCAAAGATTTTATTTTATTTCTGTTTTTATATTACACGGACAAGAAGTTTATTTATTTATTTCATATATATATATATATATATATATATATATATATATATATATATATATATATATATATATGTTTATGCGGCTTTCACGGATTCCTCCTGTTCGCATTTTACTTCATATATATATATATATATATATATATATATATATATATATATATATATATATATATATATATATATATATATATATATATATGTTTATGCGGCTTTCACGGATTCCTCCTGTTCGCATTTTACTTCATATATATATATATATATATATATATATATATATATATATATATATATATATATATATATGTTCATTTTCTACCGAGACGAATTATACCATTATACCAAACTTATAATTTTTGAAACATTAAATTCTATTCTAAACCATATTTTAACTTCTGTTTTAATTGTATGATAAACCTACGTTTGGGTAAAATTAATTAAAACAAAATTGTACCAGACTTTAAAACAACGCCTCGTTGTGTCTTACTGGGGGTTAAAATTAACGTATTGAGATTCTCTTATGAAACTTTTCCCATAAATCTGCTATTATTAATTTTATTTGTATTAAGGGGAGAGGGTTAAATTGTTAAAATAAGATAACAAGAAGATATTGGAGTTTTGCTTAAACTTTATATTAGAAAAGATTAGATCTACAAGTTAAATTACTCTATAATATGTATAGGATTTTTATCAACTCTTTTAACTTTTTATTTCACTTTTATAGGTAGAGGCTGGTTACTGGGAGTCAGGAAATAACTTATCCAGTAAGGATACCGGACCTATAAACTCAAAAACTTTGCATTCATTTAGCTTGTCAACACAAAATGTTAAACTGGTGGTACTGGATACTTTTCGTCCTTTTGTAATTGAGGATAAAATTTTAGTAAAAATACCACTTATTATCTGAACGTGAAAAATTAGATAGTACTGAAAACTGTTCTAATGAAATTGAAGATTACTAAAAATACCTATATTGAGCAATATGATATAGAGAACCTAAAACCATCAATATCAATGTTCACTTTTTGCTTTAAAGAAACTAAAATACAATTATTGTTAAAATTCATGTGATAAAGGACTTATTGCTCAAACTTATCTAAATCTCTTAACTAACTTAATCAATCTGCAATATCTTCGAGATACTGTAGTTGAACTAGCCATTGCTTCATACATTTTATTCCAGAAAATACTTGGTGACAATGAGAGTAAATTCTTAAGCACTTGTTATCAAAGATTATTTTTGACTAATCTCATATTTAAATATATCTTTAAATAATAATTGTAACATGAAGATGATACGCCAGTTAACCTTTCATCTAAGATGTCGTGACGAAAGTGTAATACCAAAATCGTTGCAGATAAAACACCACATAACCTCCAGAAGTGCCAAGACTATCTACAAGTATGCAAGCACGTCAGATAAAGAATTAAGGCAATTCGTCGTGATTTAGATACAAATCCCTGTAATTGCTATAAATTACATCTAAAATTACCATCTATAATCGAACAGGACAAATTTGCAACGCTCAATAACATCACCTACGTCCAAGTGGAAAGAATCCTTCAATAAGTCGCTATGAACCAAAAAAGAAAATTCAAGAAGTTTCAACAATTTTTCAACGAGAAACAATTCATTTTACAAGAAAATGTGTTTGAGCACTTTACTCTTAAATTCGTATGTATGAATTGAAATGAAATTCTTTTGGTGCGTAAAGGGGAAAATGTATTACCCATGTCACGGTTAAAAATTTATCTTAAATTTACTATGGTTAATTTGTTTCATTTTACCTTCTTTTTGCTAATATTCACGTTTTGGGCAGCACTATATCATTGTTATTAAGCATTTCTCTTTTCTCCTTCGTATAACAGCCTAATATTCGTTGCATTTTTGAATCCTATTGCTTTTCGAGCCATACCAAATTTTACTCTCTTGCAAATTTTCCTCCCAACTTAATTATTTTCTTTATCTTTCAGTAATTTGCCTATAAGAAATACAGATCTAATTAAAATTCTTTCATAACTTGTATTTTTAGGTCGGCAAATCTACGTCACTGTTTTAGGTTGTTTATATTTAAATAGAATGTTATTATTTACCTTTTTTATAGGATATCTTTTTTTTTTGGTTGATTATTTCAAATTAAATTGTTACATTTATCTATCTTGGTCACAGTTTTCCGAATTTTTATTTGTAGTATTTTCAAGGATTTGTTTACCTTTTGTTGGGGTTATGTGACCTTTTCAGTTGACGTTTAGGAAAATGTGCATTCCTTTAGGCCGTTGCATTTTGGGAGGAAATTTGGGCGAGTAACTAATACCGCGTTGCTAATGGCTGAGGGAAAATTCTTATTTCCCATTTTAGGGATCAACAATGAAGTCCTGTTTCATTTTGAGTCGGAAATGTCAACGACTCATTAGTTAGCAATGCTGTTTAAGCCCACTATTTTGAGCTGTCATTTCTTTTGTGGAATTGCTACTTGTTTAAAGGCCCTTTTGTCTCGCACCCTATGTTGAGGGAAAAAGAAGCTCATACAGCGCAGGTTTCGCGCGAGAATTTAACTCTCAATCACACTTTTTCCTGTGAAATTTTGCATTTTAGAGTCGAGAATTTCCATCCCGATTTATTGCCGCCATCCTGCAGGTTTTGATGGAAAATTTCATATTGTGTACCTCGATAGCATTTTAGTGATTTTTGGGGTTAGTATTTTTTTCGGGTAGTTATCGAGGTATGCCCTGGAAGCAGGGATTGTGTCGGTCCCTTGGCATTATGTCAGGAATCAGTCTGACCCCAGAAAATCGGGCGCCACCCCTTGGGATACAAACAACATATTTATCCCTTGGGATACAAATAACATATCCACCCTTAGGGGCATAAGCAGTCCACCCTTAGGGACATAAGCCAGTCCACCCTCTGGCTAAATTCCACCATAGAAGCTCGAAGAAGTCCGGATCAACATCAGTTTAGGACTTCTCATATCAACAAAAACTTAGAGTCTTAATATAAACATTTCTTTCTTTTTTTAACATCAATGAGTTTCATTTATCCCACCACTTCTTGTGTTCATTTAATTTAATCATTTTTATTTTTATTTTTTTTTGTTATTTTGATATGTTGAGCAGCAAGATATAGAGCTGGGTTGGACGCTAGGCCCGAGTAACAACGTGGGGGGGGGGGTTTCGAGTTTACTTGGCCTAAACTCGGTGGCGCCTATAATAAATACCCAGCTGTATTCTGCGGCATAGGGGCTAGCTCAGCACTTTGCTAACTGGTGCCGCCTCTAGTTTCCAACTCTGCTCTGCTCGCTCAAGACAGCCTTTCTATCTTTTTTGCGCCTACAAATAAATACCAGTGTAGCATCCACACCATTCGTAATCAGCGGTTCAAAATACTTGAAAAAGCAAGGAACTCTCGGTGGCGCCTAGACTAGACGTGGTGAATCGGTGAAGTTTATGAATTTTTGATCAAAAATCTTACAAGAAGGAAAAAACTTGCCAGAGAAAAAAACATGGCAAGGGAATATAATTAAAATCATAGCATTATTTTGTTATTCTTCGACCTTAAATTGATCGTAGCTCGAAACAAAAGCGTTTTTCGAAAAAAATATTTGACTAAGAAAGTGGTTATTTTTGCCAAAAAAACATGATGAAGGTTTTTCGGTATCGATATTTTTAAAGTTTTTTTTTCAATTTTGCAACTTTTTTTGTAAGTAACAAATTACCGGCCATCGGTAAGAACAAATGTCAAGGTTATTCGTTCACAATAACTGAATGCATCGATTAAAAAAGTATCATCCTGGCATCCCTCCGTGATCCGTCAACTGTTTTTTTCTGCATCTTTTTAAGGGTACACCGCTCGCTTAGTATAAAAACATTTGAAGTCCTGATCTTCATTAGCGAAGAACTAACCAAAGATGAATATATTTATGTTTATGTTTATCATATCGATTATTATTTTTTATGGATGTGAATGTAGATGTTTAATGTTTAAATCTTGGAAATATCTCTTTGTTACTTTGTCTTAGGATTTTATCTGTTTGGACAATATGCTTGCTAATAATAATTTAAAAATCGGCCACTGTTTGGTTTTAATATAAATAGATTAATTTTGAATAAAGAAAAAACAAATGTCGTTTTGTTCAGGACCAAACAATCTAAAATTGTCAAGCCGACCCATATGGAATTTGATAACAACAATTTGGATATAATGCAACATACAAAATTTTTAGGCATTTACATAGATGAACATCTGGATTGGTCATATCAAATCTCTACCTTAATAAAAAAATTAAATTCCGTATGTTACGGTATAAGAGTAATAAGTAAATATATGAATGAAAATTTTCTTAAAATATTATATTTTGCTAATTTCGAATCGGTTCTTAAATAAGGAATTATCTTTTGGGGAAGGAAGAGCATGATGGAAAATATTTTTATAGTCCAGAAAAGATTAGTAAGAATTATAAAAAACATGAATTACCGTCAGAGTTGCAGATCGATGCTTAGAAATAACGGTATTAAGACGGTTTATGCTGTATATATTTATGAAAGTCTGATGTTTATTTTTCGCAATAAAACTTTGTTCGAAGCCAAAACAGAAAACAAATACACCACTAGAACATTAGATTATAAATATGTAGCACACAGTCTTACACTTACTGAGCAAGCATCTCTTTACATGTGTGTCAAACTGTTTAATGCTCTGTCAAACCAAGTAAAAAGTATAAACACCATAAAAATATTTAAGGTACAAATTAAAAAAATTCTAATAGAGTTAGAACCATATAGTTTAGGAGATTTTTGTCCCGATCTGTAGTTGTGATTTAGATTGACGTCATTTCATTTCATATATTTATATGATTTCAAATAAAGAGTGTATTTATTTATTTATTTATTTATTAGATCGCTTTGAAAAAAAATTGATTTAAAATATGACATTTTGGGACTATATAAGACTTGGTTATCAAGTCATATACCGGATAATGAATTATTTATTAATGCCTTTAAATTTTTTAGAGCCGTTAGGGATGTGCATGGTGGCGGTGTTGGTATTTATGTCAGGGATGATTTGATGGTTAATGAGGTGGATATTGGGAATGGGAGTGGATTGGTTGAACAATTGTGGTTGTTGGTAAGAGTGGGTGGAATTAAGATTGGTGTAGGTACGATTTATCGTCCTGAAGGTAATATACTAAATGGACTTGATTCTTTGGAGAATGTTGTTTCTAGGATGATTCCGCTAACGGATGAAATTATAATTCTGAGTGGCATTAATATAAATCTTTGAAAATTTATATACATACATATTCAATACATTTCTCGCCCCCTATTCGTTTTATTAGATATTAGAAATCGTACATGCTATTCAGGTGAAACATTTTCTCTCATCAACGTATTACATCCGATAAGGGTTTTATTATCGAAAATGTGTGGCACTTTGATTTACTCGGTGTTACGAATCATTAGCTTACTGGTGCGAGATCCTCTCTAGACTACCAAAATTCGTGGAGTTTCGAAGCTTCAGTAATTTCGATGTCGATCTTTTTCATTGAAATTTGACCACCTATTTATGTAAACTTTACGACATCCAATCCTTGTATAAAAAAGTAGATTTGCTTCATTTGAGTAAGCCACAATTTCACTAGTTCTGTGTTTCCAACACGTTGGAAAATTGCTACTGTTGTGCCTCTACCAAAAATAAATAACCCAGAGGGTGTTTTCAATTTAAGATCTATTAGTTTACTATCAGTTTTATCTAGGAGACCTGAAAAAGTTATCTATGGCCAAATAGTTACATATTTTGATCAAAATAAATTAATGACGTAGCGTTTTTTTTATTATATATTTCTCACAAGTTATCCCACAACAAAAGAAAACAAAAAATCAAAATAATAAGTTATGTGAGCAATACTTCCAACAAAATTATTTAAAAAATATATTAAGAAGATAAAATATTAAAATTGCTTTCCAAGCGAAAAACAGTCTTGTCACATACATTAAAAATTATAAAGATAAGGCCTATAAAGAACTAAAACGTGAGGTTTATAAATTAAATTGTGATTCATGCCAAAAAAGTTGTATGGTGGAAGAGGCTGCACCGTTAATATTAGAGTTAGAAGAATAGAAAATAAATTATTTACACAAATAACACAATTCGTACGCAATATATATTTTATCTCAAAACCACAGCTCTGATGAAAACTTCCAAATACTACATATAGAAAATAAAAGCAAAAAGTTTACTTTATTGGAATCATTAGAGATTAACAAACTTAAGAATACAAATAATATTTTGAATGGCCAGTTAGCTATTACTAATTCGATTCTTCAATAATATTTATATCTTAACTTTAGTGGTTGTTCTCAATTTGACTTCACAAGAAATAGCACTGCTACGAAACATGTCATGTCTATTTAAAATATAATTTAAATAAAAACAGAAACTGAAGATCTGAAACAGTTTCGTTTCTTTTTCATATTATATAAGTAATACCGATTTTCATGAAACAAAGATTATCTCAATAAATTAAATATTTATTTGATCATTTTTTTCCATTCCATCTGAGAAAATGGAGGCTTTTTTTAAAGCCAAGTATTTTATAGTTAAACAAAAGAAAACTGAGTAGGAAAACAACAATGTCACAGACAGTATATTAGAAATAATATATAATTATAATTATCTGTATGTGCAGTATTACTAGAGAAGAAATATTTTTCTATAAAATATTATATTTCACAAAAAGGTAATTCTATTAAAATCCACAGAAAATAAATTTTATTTTATCTTTCGTTAAATTTGCAGTCACGAAATAATTTATTAGAGTTACAAAACCTTCCCTTAAATCTTGAGTTCCGGTTCCGTTTCCAATTCGTTGACATATTAGGAATTTAATGTCGGACTAAGAGACTGTACGTGTTGTAAGCTTTACAATTTAGATTGTTTGGTCGCTCTAGTTTAAATATTTTAAGCAACGAGCTAATTAATTTAAAGTTGTCTGTTAACAACTAATTAATGGCCTAGATTTCCATCAGAATGGTTGATAAGTTATCAGGTAATTTAGAAAGCATGCTAATAAAATCCATATTTGGAAAGTGTAAAAATAAATGTTTGAATAGTGGACAATTTTGTTCTTGTTAGAAGTTGGATCAGTAAAAACATTCTAACGCAGATACAATTCCTTATTATTTGTTAACAGCCAAAAACGTTATATATTTTTTCTAGTGAATGCAGCATTTTCACATGTTCCTTTACAAATATTACAATTTTTTCGTAGAATATCTAATAATCCCAAGCAATATTTTATCTTGTTAGTTTACTGAATTACTAGCCAAACCGCTTCACATTCCCTCCTGGGATTATTGACTCATACCAGATCTACAAAGATACCAAAAATTTGATGATCTATGGGGACACTTTCCAAGTTATCGGGTCCTAGGTGTCGTGGTCTTCTGTATTTCCTACAAATTTTCGGACGGTCCGAGCGGTTACAGAGGCTCACAAGACCCAGTGTCTTGATGTTCTGCAGGACGTTTTTTGGTATCACTCCAGTTGTTGACAGTATTATGGGAATCGTGTGGACGCTGATCATCGCCCACTGTCTGCGGATTTGCACCTCCAGATCTCTGTATTTGGCTATCATCACATTTTAGTTTGGTCTTAAGATGTTGTTATTAGGTAGAGCCGTGTCAATCAGTGCAGTTCGCCTAGAAATTTTATCTGATAGTATAATGTCTGATCTATTATGAGGAACTATTTGATCTGTTAGAACCGTTCAGTCCCAAATATAACGAACTCGTTGTTTTCAAGAATAGTCTCAGGATTGTAAGGCACTTTTCCTACCTGCAGTAGTTTTTACTTATCTGCTAACTCTTGTTGGAGTATACTAGCGGCTGAGACGTGTCTTTCCTTATACTTGTTTGCGACAAACACATGGCATCCTCTAATTATGTGCTGGATTGTCTCTGATGTTCGATAACCATATTTGCATTGGTAGTTTTCTATTAAGGGATATTTGATGATGAACTTTTAATAGTTCCTCGTCGGAATAACCTGGTCCTGAAATCAATCAATAGTTCGACGCTGAGTTGTCGACATTAACCTGGATAACCTCATTTGGATGCCGCCCATGAAGTGGTGTCTGTAGCCAGGCTTGTAACTTCTCTTTGTTTGTTCGGTAGTGAGAAGCAACATCCCGTTCTCTCAGCTGTAGCGGCGTTGAATCGTCTGCCTAGCATATTGCTCGATGTAGTGTAGAAGAGTCCGCTAACCTATGGAAATAAGAACGCAACTTCATTATTTGTTAATCGAGATGCTTACCATTACCGACCAATCCTCTCCTCCTTGCTATCTTGGAAGCATTGTATGTTCAATAACACTCCAAGCATGGTGTTTGTGCACTTTTTTTAAGTGTGTTCTTATTTTTCCTTGCAGGTTTTTGATGTCTGTGCTGCTCCATTTTATAATTCTAAAAGAGTAGCTAAACGCAGAACATGCGTATGTGTTGAGCAACTTAAACAAATTTCTACTATTTAGACTAGTTCGTATCACCTGTCTTACCCTCCTGACAAATCCAGTTGTCAATTCGGCCTTCAAAGTGCGATGGTCAATTCGTTTAGTCTGTTTCATATCTAGATATTTGAATGTTTGTTCTGCTTCCATTACAGCTATAGTTTCACCGTTCTGCATCTCAAATGCTACCGATTGTATCTTTTCATTAACGATATTCAGAATACGGCACTTGTCAAGTCCAAACTGAATTCCGGTTTACCCGGAGAACTCCTATACAATTTTGAGCATTCGCTCCATCTGGTTTCTGGTAGCAGCCATCAGATTAACATCATCCATGTACAGAAGATGATTCAATCTCTGCGTTGTTATTTCTAATACTAAAGTCATATGTGGTGGAGTTTAAACGGCGTGACAGTGGGCTTATTGCAAGGTAGAACCACAATGGGCTTAGTGAATCATCTTGAAATATTCCCCTTCGTATTGGCATTGTATTAGTTTTAATGGTATCACTGGATGGCACTGGCAACTGGATCCTAATTCTCCAGGTTGACATGATGCTTTCTAAAAAGGAAACAAAATGACTATCGACCCTATACATTCTCAATATAGTTTTAAACCACTTATGTGGCACTGAGTCGGAAGCCATCCTATAATTCATGTAGGCAGCAAAGAGGTTTCTTCGATTGGTGCAGGCTTGGTTACATATGACAGAGTGAACAATCAGTTGTTCCTTGCATCCCATTGCTCCCCTGGGGCATCCTCTCTGTTGAGTTGCGATGATGTTATTTTGTTCATAATGGGCATAGATGTGTTGTGTCAAGCAGGAGGTAATCACCTTATACAATGTGGGAAGGCAGGTTGGCCAATCTTAGCTGCGTCATGTGTGCTATGTTGGTACTTCGGCAAGAGATACGTAACACCTTCTGTTTGTTTTTCTTGCGCTTACCACGTAATTGAGAACGATCTGGAGTCCAGAGGCTACAAAGTTGTGGAATGAATGCCGGTTCATTAATCGAAGCACTGAGTGAGACCTCTATAGACTTCTTTATGATTCGGTCAAAGTAAAATCGTTATATTCTCATATTGCATATTTATATGTATTGTATTGAGTTTTTCCAACGAAATATTCGGTAAATTTTTCTTTGCTGCACTATGTGGCGCTCTGTACAATAATACAGAGTTTTAATTTACAACTTTTTAAGAATTAATCCAGTCGTTATAAAAATAAAGGTAATCCCATTTATCATTAAGGTGTATTCAAAAAAGCTTGGAGTTATCCACAATAAAACAATATTATCATCATAAAAGGACTAATCATTTATAGATCAGGCTTCGGATTAAAAAAATTATTAACAAAAAATATGAAAATTTCTTTCAAAACATTTTTGAATTTTTAATTCTACCATTATTTTGTTAAAAATTTTTTTATACAGTTATTAGGGTAGCAGTGTACTGAAGAGTAAGTAAAATGCCTTAACTTTGGTCTAGATTAATCAAATTTAACAAACTAGGACTGGCTTTAAAGGGGAATATAAAATGTATATGATTAAGTAATTGAATGACAAGAATATTCATTAATAAAATGTGGCTTAAACTAATGAAAAATACCGGAGTATGGAAAATTTCTATTTTATCTCCAATGCATTTTTTATAACAAATCTTTTCTAACTCGAAAATAAACTAATAAATGCATGCCTTGTAAAATGAATCACAAACAGATCTATGATATCACTGTCTACTAATTTCAAGAAAGCCTTTGTTCATTATACAAGCCAACAATAAAATTGTTCGTTACGTTTTATTAACGTAAACATTTTAAGTTGTTGCCATTTTACTGTCTCTTACTATGGTAACACGCATGGACGTCTGGACATGGAATGTTTACAAAAACAAAACGCCACGAATGGGTCACAATCAGTAGTAATTTGCCAACTGTTTTGGAAAAAAATAAGGGAAAACAATATAATTTGTTAATACCCAATTTTTATGAAAAAAAAAATATTATTATGATAATATATTTCATATAATATTTATAAACAATTTATTGCTACAATAGTAAACTAATATCTTTAAAATAGTATGCTTTATAATGCGTCAGTTTAACTCCCAGAAAATTCAAAATTTCTAAGTAGTGTGATAAACTATGAAATCTGGCAACGTCGCATATTTCTTTTACTCTATCGTACGATCAAGGTTGAATCCGGTCCATTCATAAAAATTTTGGCATATGACATTTTTGTGGTTGACGTTGTGTGTCTTGGATCGTTTTTTAATTTTTTGTGATTCCAAAAGTGTTTTTGTAAGTGACTAATTATTCATTAGTGACAAAATGGTCAATCATTGCCAAGTTTGCCGAAAATTGGATTATTTATTTTCAAATTTAACTTTTCACAGGTAGGTTAGGTTAAGTTTGGTATCATAGGCGGGTAACTTGGGATTTTAGATTTTGTTATCAGTGATTTTTTATAGGTTTCCCAGTGATTCTAACCGCCGAGACCTTTGGATTAATATATTAGGACTACAAGATAAAATCTTGCCCAAGTCACTTCGTATCTGTAGTGAACATTTTGGCCCAAACGATTTCTATTATCGATTTGATGGTGTTCGTGTTTTAAAGTGAGACCAACATAATAGAAGCCCACCATTTTCTATTATTTTTCATTAACATTTCCCTTGTAATATTACACCAAATAGTACCGCTTTTCCTATCTTTTTACAATTTTTTCCTTAATTTTTGTTTTCCCTATTACTTGTAAAAGTGTAAAATTTTCATTTAACCAAGATATTACAAAATCTGCAAAAAAAAACTCATAAACGTTATAAATAAATATATGACTTGCATAATAACTGTCATGTGTGAAAAGTCCAGAAATGAAACTTCAATTTCTGCAATTTTTATTTATTTTTATTCGATGTCCGATAGTTACATAGTCTCAGATTTGCTTTACACAAATTAGATAGTCAGTAAGTAAGAAAAAAAGTATATTTTATTGTACGTTATTCTATTTTATATATATATATATATATATATATATATATATATATATATATATATATATATATATATATATAATTGTAATATATTTAATAATAGCATATACTTATTTTTATCCCATCCTTATTGGTATATTTTGTCATAAATATTTTAGGATACTAGAAACAGTGAAAATCAAGAAATACACTAATCATATTAAAATAAATAATTTCCGTTAGAAACACATGACAGATTGTCGATTCGAGATATTAAAAATTTTCAACAATAGTACTGCCAAAACTTAATGGGCAAACAAATTTAATAGTTATTTTTATTAATATGTTTTATTGTATTTCTTTATATACCAATTTCTTATGATTGGAGTTTGGGGACTGTTCAGTAAAACAGGTTTAACTGTAACAAGTCTTTCAGATTAATACCTAAATTGAAACAGTCTATCATATATATTCCAAATCATAATTGAAATTATATACAAATATTAACAGGTTATTTCTTGAAAATGAAGTTGTAAATACTCTATTTTCTCCTGAACACATACACCGTCGAATATATATTTTTTAAATATTTCCATTTTTAATTTGCTTCATTTATTAACTTACAAAAAATATCTCCATTTTCTCGTTTTAGGAATTTTGTACAAGTGTTATTATTTTTACAAATAATTGGTATACTAACCAAACGTCAAAGTAGTCATTTGCATACCGCGACGTCGTTACATTTATTCAGTATTGCACTTCAATATTTGAGAAATTAGAACTTTGGTAAGACTACTTTTTTACGATGTTCATGGCTGACGTTAAATTTCATATGCGAGTGTCTGTACGGCATAGACATGTTGTTAGGAATAATAAAAATAGACAGCGAGTCCATACAATTTAGAAAAAAAATTTCAATCACAGTAATGTTCAAGAAACAAAGTTTTTGTCGGTTTTAGAATTGTGGGCATTAATTAGCCACTTAACTAAAATCCGGCAAAATATTACGCAATTTCTTACTTTGGACTTGGATAATTCTTACATGTTACTCTGTTTTAAATAATAACTAGTGCCTTGGATAAAAAAAAGGTTATTTCAAGTCATTAATGTCGTAAAAGATAAATGATATGAATATTACGATTATTTGTATATTGAATACTGACTTATGTTCAAGTACAACAACTTCCGTATCACGACATATTGATAGAGTAATTAACTATTTCTTATGAAAAAATATTTATTTCAATTCTGCAAATAAAAGCATCATAGAATATTAATTGATATTTTTATTCGTTTTAAAATTGTTACGCCGCTGGCGTATGATAGATTGTGAGCTATGACACCCCTCTAACCCCTGGCCTACAAACATGTTGGCGCTTATAAATTTCATATTCATGAATGACTAGCCTGGTCCATTCTCTACTATGTCTATGGTAACACGTAAATATTATTGTAACAGTTTAGTCAAAAGTTTATTTTTGACTTACACTGAATCTGTTTTATTTATAGGAACTAATAATCTTGCGTTACGTCATGGCAATAGGGAAATTTAAAAACATTTTCTGGCGAATTTTCAGATTTTGTACCTTAAAGCGAAATTACTCCGTTCTATACAACCCTTCACAATATAAAACATGCTTGTAATATAATCTTGATACCTTAAATGAGGCCGAGCTATATAACATGGGATGGTTGGCACAATAAAAGCGATTTATAGGTTTGTAGACCCTAATATTGGTCAAAATCAGGCATAATTAAATTTTCATTATACCACATTAAATAACCCTAAATCAATGCAACATAATTTTATACCAATAATTTACTACCCAGAAAATCCCTAAATACTGATATTGGTTAAAATTAAACATAATAAAATGTAAACTAACCTAAAAATCATTCCAAATTTCATGAGTTCTGATAAGTGGTAAAATTATACACTCATAAAATATTTAAAACATGTGTCAAAATAGTTTCACCGCTTGCCTAGAATAAGTAGTATTGAAAGTAAAGCCCTGTTCTCACTTACGGGTACCCACCGCGGGTTTTTCACAGACGATAGAAAACCGAGACTTTTCATTCACACTTATACGTTATGACTCTGGGTGAAAAAGTCGGGGTGCCGAGCCTTGGGTGACGCGTTTTTGGAAAAAGAATCCTAAAAAATAAGCTGGTCAGCCTGATTCATGGACATAATATAAAGATACCAGACCGTGGATCCAATAGAAGAAAGTTGACTTACGTTTAGAAAGAGATAAAGCATTTTCGATGAGTAGTACCTCTCCTTCTAATGGCGGAACTAAAAACGATACTTAAACGCCACTGGATAGCTCTTTTTCTAATGTAAATGTTTTTTTTTTAATTTGAGCAATGCCAGCAAAAAAAGGCTGTTCATTTGGGGCAAGATGACTCTTATAGGGTTGTATGAAAACCACTTGATCCCATTGAAGTTCCCAGATATTCATTACAAAATGAAATGATATGAAAACAAAATTATTGAAGCTTCACATATGCTATAAGCAATTTCTGAATATAGATATAAGAAGCATAGTTCACACGTTGAGATTCTAATTTAATGGGTAAAAAGGGTGATGAAAGTATAGGTTTATGCAGTTTGGTAGGCTAATAATTAAATAATTTCTGAGTACCAATACTGTCGAAACGATTTGATATAGTATTGTTAAATTAAGAGACTTGAAAAATATTTAACGGACATACTGTTTTAACGAAAAATATAATAGGGATATTTAATTTTGTAGGAAGGTATTGATATTATCCAATCAATTAAAGTGTCAGGTCAAAGCTCTAACTCGGAACTACTTTTTTATGCCTTAACAGAAGAACTCAATATAGATACAAGTCCGACATTTTTCACTGCCTTTACGACAAAATGAAGGTGTAATAAATCAATAATAAGCCATGCAAACGAAATGTTATAAGAAAATCGTAGAAAAGATGACTTCTGTAGATTTTCAAGATACTGTTATATTTGTTTTTAATTCTATGCTGAGTAGCTATCAACATTTAAAGTTTTTATTTCCTTAAATAAATTAACTAATTGTCATGTTTCTTTTTATGATTGTTATGCCATTTCTAACTGTGCATTTTCAATATACAATAACAATTTTTAATCTACATTTCTGTGCCACATAAACTCTGATCTTCGTAAAAAAACATTTTGTAAAACTTACAGATGAATATTATTATCAATTTGTGCAAAGTTAGTTATGTTACACCAACTCTCTGGTTACATCAATATACCTTTTTAAAATATGCTTTTACCTTTGTAAAATAGGAATATATTATTATTTGATATGCACAATTAGTATGGTAATTTGAAATATTTTTTTTTCAGGCTGATCGAAGCAGAACTTTCTAAAATTACAAATAAATATGGACTAAGAAAATTGAAATGAGTAACAATGAATTTCATTTTTCAATCACATGAAAAGGAAGAAATAAATTATTTTTTTTTTTGGTTTGTATAAAACAGTCTCATACATATACTAATTTATTTATTAATTTAACAATACCACAATTTACAAATGCTAGAGAAATTACTTAGTCCACTATGTTGTATCGTAGGTTTTCACGGATGGTGGAATGTGCACTGGTGTTTTTCCGGTTTTCATTCGTTTGTCAACAGAAAAATCTTCACGACGTTTCGCCAACATTTCAACTGATCGTCGAGGAAGCATCACTGAGATGTTGTCGAAACGTTGTGAATATTTTTCTATTGACGAACGGATTGAAAACCGAAAAAAAACTAGTGCGCATATATATATATATATATATATATATATATATATATATATATATATATATATATATATATATAGTAAAAAAGCCACTGACATATACAAGATTTTTTTTATATTTAACACCGTACCTAAAGGCTTTATAATAATGAAGGAAAAATGTGCCTTAAATACAAAAAGTGTTTTATTTCTTCAGTATTATCCTTTAGATTTATTTGAAAAAACTGACATATCGCAAAGTTGAAAAGCAATTTAAATTCTTTAAATGGGACATCTTGTATATTATCTGTTAGAATGAAAGCCCTTTTTCACCTAATTTCAAAAATGTATAATACTTGCTGTTTAGGCTAGTCATTATTTCAGTTTGAATTAACAATAAATTGATTTAAAAATAAAAAGGAGACTTGCAAAACAAGTGTAATCCATACTGAGAAGTCATAAGACACAAATCCTAAATCTCGATTGTCATATCAGTTATTATATCTAATATAGTTAAACGACTAACTGAAAATCATAATCGCAGGCCTTTCAAGATACCCAAGGACTTCCTCAAGCTGAAATTGCTTGTCTATAAAAGGTGTTATTGAGATTTTTTTTTTTAAATTACTTTTTATGTGGCAATTCAGCCAAAATGTTTAGAGTTCAATTTTCTCAAGCAAATCTTCAGATGTGGCTTTATCCATTCGCTACACGCATTTATCAGGACCATCATCTAATTCATTATTTATTAAAAACAAATTTCCTGTGTTCTACAGTGGCAAAGAGCGAACCCACTACAAACGTTGCTTAGGTAAAAGAAGAACTGTTAGTCCACAAATCATTGATAGAAGTACTAATTCTTTTACATCCATTTATCTTTTAAAGTAACATAAGTGTGAGTGATTAAAACAAATCAAAATACAGACAGAAAACAAATAGTTCATCAATGCGTTACGGCATCTTCATATCGGTAAAAATATTAGAAGTAAAAAACAAAATATTACTAGAAATTAAAGCCCTAGCGAAAAACTCCTGAAATTAGCTGATGGGTCACAGCATAGATGAGTTATATTTCTACATCTATGGTCACTGGTAAAACTCGGGGTGTGCACCCTTAAGTGAGAACAGGTCATAAACTTGTTTTTATCCTACGATTATTATCTAGGGCTTTAATTTCTAGTAATATTTTGTATAATTAAATCTAAAGATTTAATTATACAAAAGAGTAAAAGTAATAATTTTATAATAATTATACAATTTTAATTCTTGCTTTAATTTAGTTTTCCCAAAAATATATATGGAGGCTTAGTCTCTCTTCTCTGGTCTGAGGAGCCACCATTGATTAAATATATCTACGTTAAGGCGTATAAATTAAGCTTTCTCTGATATATTGAAGAACATCAATTGATTAAAAAGTATTTTAATTTTCTAGTCACATTTTTGTGTAAGATTCATTTAAAACTGGAAAGAGAAACTTTCAGTCAGTAACTGAAACAAATTTTTAATTACTGACTAGCCACGTAAAATATTTATTGAGTAGTTAATTTATTCGATATGCTAAAACACCCTAAAACATATTTATTAACCCTCTAAATAATTTATGTTATTCTTATCATAATCCATTAAAATTATCCAATAAAAATGTATTACTATGAAGTGATGACGCAATATTTAAATGAGTTTCATCAAAAAAAGTCTAGCTCGACAGCAAATTTCGCAACATCTGAATCTCAAAGTTGTCAAACACATGTCTACAAAATTTTTATTATGACATAAGAGATACAACCTATATCAACAAAAAATCAGAAGTTTTGTTTTGGACCTTGATCTCTAGCACTAATACCTAATATGGAAATCGAGTAGTTCATATATCTTTCTTTTCTCTCTTCTTTTTATTAGTATGTTATAAAACTCGTTGTAGCTTACCTGTTAACAGTCTTAGTAATCTGTCTTTTTTTTTATAAAAATGTCAAGTTACAAAATTAAATTAAGAATAAAAATATAGTATTATACAACAACGTTTCAAGGTTTAATATACGCTTCGAACTTAACGATATATACTTTTAGATCAGCTTCGAACGGTTGTCAACGTAATGAGTCCTAAATAAAAATTTATTTTCTTCTTGGATAAGTTACTTCTCCATCCTGTAAATTATATAAAAAATAAGTACTTTAATCTTGAGATTAAATACTAATAAGTTTTTTTTTTAATAATTTTACTTGAGGAGATTTTTTCTGTAGCCATAAAATATTCGTAAATGGAACGAAAAGTAAATGTTTACTTAATTTTATATTCAAAGAAGTTATAGCAAATACTAAATTTTCATAATTTCAAATTACGAGTAATGTCGGGTCATGACCAAATCAACGTTGAAATTAGTTTATAATATACGGATGCTAATAAATCAATAAGGAAAATTCACTATAACAACTGGATCATTGATGAGATAGCATGCGACCTAACTGCAGTATTTGACCCTCATAATGTGGATAATGGACAAAGATAATACCAGAGTGCTTAAAGTTTGATAATGTTAACCACCATAAGCAAATAGGGAAGGGCAGTAAACTAAAATAAAAGTAATTTAATACAAATAATAACTATAAAATATCACACTAACTATTTCAGACTTCGCCAGAAATTTACTGGTTGTTCCGACTGATATTTTAACCTTACGGTCTAAACAACCCCTTTTAAACTGAATAAACCTTTTGGTCTTCTTGTTTCTATTAGAAAATTATGGAATTATATTTAATAATGAAAGTGCTCACAGTTTATTGCCAAGTTTTCGATTTTTGGCTTAGTAATGAATTAAGAATTATCCAAACCAAGACCCATATAATATCTATCTATCTATCTATCTATCTATCTATCTATCTATCTATCTATCTATCTATCTATATATATATATATATATATATATATATATATATATATATAAATTCTTTTTATATTAATACAATTTCAAGAAAAGAGCCCTACGTTAGGTCTATGCGGGGACTGAGGCCAGTGTAATTTGATCTATGAAAAGAAACAAGTTTCTAAGTCGTATATTCTTAGGTAAAAAAATGATAGCTTCTAAAAAATAAAAATTATTTATTACTCCAAGACAAAATTTATGAGTTTTTCCATCTGAGGTGAATTACACGCTACCAAAAAGTATGTAACTCCTAATGTCCTGAGCTAGAATTTTATGAAAAATCAAGAAATTTAATAAAGTCCAAATTTATAGGAAATGTCTTAATATAAGTTTCCAGTCACGTATCAGTAGGATTTTCAACCAAGAAAATATTAAGTAAGTTTTTCTTAGTTTTTTAATTTTTAAGAAATAATGTGGCGATGACCGAAAAAAAGAGTTTGAGTTAATAGCATTATACTGATAAAAATAAAATGTTTAGCTCAACGGTCTTCAAAATATTGATTTTTAATTGTTTAATTCAAACAAAATTATTTGAAATAATTTATTTTCGCATTTTATTTCTGTTAAATTTAATTTGTTCATTCAACATTTAAAATATTGTTTCAAAACTTACATTTGTTTGAAATATGTTCTTTTAAAGAAGTTTAGTTAACAAATATTAAAAAATTGCCGTCAGTATTTTTGTAATGTATCCACATAATTTGTATGTTCAGTTAAATATCATAATTTTAATCGCAACATTTTCTATTAGTTAGCATAGCTATACAAATACATTAAAATAATCTGCGCATTATATTATATAAAATGATTTGTAACCAAGTTTAACATTTTAAAATGTTGAATGAACGACCTGGATTTTAAACTTCTCAAATCCCGCTCTCTATACATCTGATGTCATCCCAGATACACTGTTAAAAATAACCTTAAATTTAATGCAAATTAAATGTCCATTCTACATTAAATTTAATGCTTTTGTAGTTTAAGTCTTGAATCATTTACATTTACTTTGAACTTAAAGCAAATTCATTGAAATATCAGTTCGTTGGACATTAAATTTGATTAAATGGTATCTTAAATTTTAATAATTCTTTACATTAAAATTCACATATACCATAATATTAAAGGAATTCACATTATTATTCAATATACATTGCATGAGATTCCGGAAGATGGCGCAACTGTATTGAACTTTCTGTTTAATATGATATAAGTTGCTTAAAGAACTCAATTTTCTGATGATGAGGTGTACATGTCTGCCGGTACTCACGGAAACAAATGAGTTCGAAACCGATGTACAGATGCTAGTACACCACTTATGGGAAGAATTTTCATCTTTTCATTGTAGTAGATTTTTTTGACCTCATATTAAGGTTGGTACAATAAATATGTGATAACATATGTTAAATTCAATGAACACTGGCTGTATATTTAATATACATAGTCACCTTAAAAATATTATTACATTAAATTTAGTGGAATAGATTAATTTAGATTCAGAATGACGTTGTTTTCTTGTGATTATCCAAGTGGACATGACTTTACTTTTCCAGCTAATTTTCTTGTTGCAGGTTTTCCAGCTACTGAGGCAAGTAGTACATTTTATTCTTTAATGGTTAGAATATCTTTAATATTATTTTTTAGTATGAACGTTTTTTATAATATACTGTTATCAGTCAAAATTATAATATACTGAGTTACATAAAATGATGCACACAATGTGATTTTTCGATATAAATCATGGCGTCATTGCATGTTTCCAACTTCTCCAATTAATTATAGGAATATATATGAAAAAATTTAAAAAATACTTATTTATTAAAATACATGAAAATAAGACGAATATCAGATAAATTTTGTGTCGTGACCTTAAAAGTATTATCTACCTTGTAGGTATTAAAAAAACACAATATTGATTGAATTATTACACAATATTGATTGAATTGTATTTAGAGATATTAAAAATTTCTAAAAAAAATCCAAATTTTTTTTATCTTTTATTTTTATAAATAAATGTAAGTTGTTATAAAATTTTTATTTATGAATATTTTTAAATAAAATTTAACATTTTTCGAAAGCTTTCGGTGTAAAATAGGACCAACTTATTTAATTGGAGTAATTTTTTATGAGAACCTCTACTTTTAGGCGATGAACACATTTCTTCATTTTTTTTGTTGTAAATTTCAATTTGCAATTTGCTCATAGATCAGGCAAAAATTCATATAAATATGATTTGGATGCCATGTCTTATATTCAAGATAAGAGGTAGTGCAATTCCAGGAGCCACTACGTTTGAATTTAGGACAAACATTATACCACGGAGAATAAAGGATAAAATAATTCATTTTTTAACTTAAGTTTATTCTTTTTAACTTGCAAACAATTAAATTTACCTAATAATGTTAAATAACAACGTTGTTTCTTTAATAAACAATATTATGTGCTTCTAAACTACCAAATTTACAATATTAAGTATAAATCTTTCACATTTTACATACTAAACATTGTATACATAAAGTAAGGAACAAATTTATTTAAAATTCAGGTATTTGTTTTTTTGAGAAAACGCCCGAGCCCTCAGTTTTTATACCCTATATCGATTTTCTACTATTTTCGAGATACTTGGTTTGAATCTTGACAGTTTTAACACTTTGACTAAGCATAGAATGGAAACTGTTACATTTAGGGCAAAATGATTTTCCTGTTTTAATTTTTAATTATCAATCAGATTATATAAGTATATTTTGACAGACTGTCAAAGGATCTCGCACCATCGTATGGAAATTGCTTCCCGGTCAAATTCGCTGAAAGCCTAATATGTTTTTTTTTTCTTGGGGTTTTTATCAAAAGCTCCAATGAGCACGGGGTGTGAAAATTCCTGAGATACCAAGCGTCAAATTTGTGGTAATTAGCTATTTCTTTTCAAATATGCTGGGTGTCGGGGAACGAATTTCTTGGTAAATTAACATTTCCGTATATTGTTTTTCTTGAGTTCTAAGCAAAAGTTCCAATAGGTTACGAGGTTTAAAAATTCCTAGCTTCCGAGCTACAGAGCGTCAAAGTTGTGATAATAAAGGAGACAGGAGAAGGAGAGATTATTACAACGTTAACGCTCTGTACCTCGCAAACTAGAAATTTTTGGACCTCGTCCCTACTGAAACTTTTCCTCAGAACCCAAGAAGAACAACATATTGAAGTTTCAGCGAATTTGACGGGGAATCAATTTCCATAAGGTTGGTGTAGTTTTGGTTTGATTCTCCATCAAAATGATGCATGATGTCATCTAATATGTTTTTAAAAGCTAAGATAGCAAAGCAAAAACTACTTTGTCTTATAAACGCAATGATTTCCATGTTACGATTCCTCAAAGTATTAAAACTACCGAAATTCACACGCCAATATCTAGCAAATAGCTAAAAATTAGCATAAGTATGCTAAATAAACTATTGGTTATATTTTGCGTGAATTTTGAAATAGATTAAAAACAGGATATTACATTTAAAAAATGCTTTATTGTTCACATTTATGGATTATACCGGATCTAAACTAAGATAATTTGTAAAAGCAATGCCTGTGGGTGGGATGGGTATTTGTTAATAACGAAAATTATGCAGACATTTCTGGTTTTACTCAATGCCCTATTTGATACTAATTTGACGTTAGATTATTAAAATATGGGCAATTATAATCTCTGTGATATGTTAAAAACCAATATGATATATTACAAACATAGCAGTAATAGTTCTTATTCAACATAGTTTACAATATGTTTATTATATATGTTTTTATCTTAATAATCAAAGTTTTGCCTAATCAATATTCATTTTATGTATTCTTTTATACAATGTCTCGATAAATGAGTTGGTTCACGCCATAGTTGGCTATAAAAATATTCAAACAATAACAATATGTGAAATTTTTACTAAACTAGTTTTACAAAAATTAGGATTTTACATTACGTTACAAAATTACAGTTACCCGAAATATGGTATTACAACAAGATATTGAAAATAGCGTGGATAGAATCAATAATAAATGTAGAAGTGTTAGATTGAATGGGAAAAGATGGTGAAGTAATTATAACTATTAAAGTGAGAAAGTTACGATATCTGGGATACTTCGTAAGGGGAGAGAAATAGGAACTATTAAAGCTAATTAAGCAAAAAAAAATTATTTGATGGTTGAGAAATATTTGAGAATGATTTGGTTTCAGTTTAATTAAGCTCTTTAGAGCAGCAACCAATAGGGTGAAAGTTTCTATGATAATACCCAACCGTAGTTATGAGATGACACTGGAAGCAGAATAAGATGAATTAGATGTTAACTGTAAATATCCTGTTGCAAATTTTATTCTATTCAAAAAAAAAAGGATCAATATTTACAGGAACAGATTATAGATACTTAGTAATCTGTACTTCAAAAAGACTATATACTATGTTGTTTGACAAAGACAGGCAGAAATTTTATACCATATAGAGAAAAAGTATTACAAAAATGTTAATTGAAATAACTTTCTGGGATATTTATCTGATAATTTAATAATCGCTTCTGTAGGTCATGAAACATTTTATTTAAGTGATATAATTTAACATTTTTTGTTGTTCTATTGAAAGCCTAAAAACTATTGCTTGTAGTTAACAAAAAATAATTGTTGGATTGAACGCTATGTTGGTAAATTCAACCATTTCCTTTTTTTAGTATGGAACCACGAATTGCTAGCACCCTCGCCACGTGATGAACTGTCTTATGCGTAAAAATATATACCCTTAATAACCTTGCAGACAATTTTAGTGAAAAATATGAACTTAAAATAAATATAAGAAAATCCAAATATATAAGTAAAAAAAATAGAACAGGTGTAAAACTATAAATATCTAGGAACCTATATAACTACCAAACAAAAGAAATAAGAACGAGAACTAAGGAGGGTAGATATATGTTTGTTAGAATAAAAAGAAATACTCTATAGTCCTGATTTACCAATCGATTTAAGCAATGCTTCGCTGTTATGTTTTATCCACACTTGTTTATGGAATGGAAAGTTGTTATTTTAAACAAGAACACCTTACAAAATTACAATCACTCGAAAGGTGGTATTACATAAAGATATTGAAAATAGCATGGATAGAATCAATAATAAATGTTGAAGTGTTAGATCTAATGGAATAAGACGGCGAAGTAATTAGAACTATTAGCAGGACAAAGTTACAATATCTGGAATACGTCGTAAGGGAAGAAAAATATAACTAATTAAGCAAAGAAAAATGCATTGGATGAAAATAAAGAAATATCTGAGAATGATTCGGTTGCAGTTTACTGAAGCTGTTGAGAGCAGTAACAAGTAGGGTGTGATAAACAGTACAGTTTTCGAGAAGGGAAATTAACAACAAGTGTACTCAGAAGGGTGTGCGAAGTAATAGAGGAGACCAGAGAGATCCCACGAGGACGAACAAAGTTATGCACCTTAATAACCGTAGATGTGGAAAACGCCTCCAATACAACACCTTGGTCTGGAATACTTGAAAATCTTAAAAGAAGAAAGATTGCTCCCTATTTGTTTAATATAATTACTAGCTATTTCGAAGACCGATCTGTCATAATAGGAGAAAATAAAAAAATGGAGGTGTCTTGTGAAGTCCCGCAGGGATCCGTCATTGGGCCCACTCTGTAGAACGTTAACTACGACGGAGTACTAAACCTGCTCAGACAGAGTAACGATGATAGGATACGCAGACGACCTTTGAATCCTAGTGGAAATAAGGGGTGCAGAAAGAATGGAGGAAGTAGGAAACAAGGCCCTACAAGAGGTCACAAGTTGGATGAACACCAAACAACTTAAATTAGCCCCACAATAAACTGAAGCAGTCATTTTGGTCGCTGGGAGGAAAACAAAGACGATAAGGGTATCAGTAGAAGGTATAATAGTGCAGAGCCAGGAACATATCAAGTACCTCGGGATATATCTGGATAGAAATATGACCATGGGTACGCATATACGTAAAACGACAGAGAAGGCAAATAAGGCAATGAATGGCATCAGCAGACTTATACCTAGGGTGGGTGGACCACGACAGGCAAGCAGGAGAATCCTCTGTTCTGTTGCGGAATCGATTATGTTGTACGGAGAGTCTATATGGGAGAGGACAATGGATAAAAAGATGCATAGAAACGCGCTACTAAAAGTACAAAGAAGAATGGCCATTAGAATAACAGAGGCATATAGAATGGCATCAACGAAGGCAATACTTGCAATCGCAAAGGTCCCGCCAATTAACCTCCAAGCAGAAAAGAGAGCCCAAATAGAGAAGAGAGGAACGACAGTGAGACATGCGACACATGGAACAATGATGACATCCTGGCAGGAAGAATGGAACAATGAAGACGGAACGGCTGAGTGAACGAAGAGACTTATACCAGTAATTAAAATATAAACAGAAAGGAAACATGGTGAAGTTGATTTCTTTTTAACTCAAATACTCACCGGACACGGATACTTCCAAGCTCATCTTAAACGCTTTAAAATTATTGAAAATCACGAGTGTCTCGATCGCAATGGAGTGTATACCGCAGAGCACACAATCTTCGAGTGCATAAGATGGGATGAACTAAGATAAAGCTTGTAGCGGAAAATGGGTATATTAAATCCCAATAATCTTCTAGAAAAGATGCTAGAATTCGAAGACAACTGGAAAGAAGTATGCAGGGTGGCTAGACTGATTTTAACAGAAAAAAGGAGCGATGAAAATGACAAGGATGGATGAAACAGGAAAACGACATGTATATATCGGTTACCAATAAATAGATCAAGACTTCCTGAAGTAATACCGCAAGGTCTCCCAAGAAGTCTTATACTACTAAGGTCCCCAAGGTGTGGTTTTAGTGGGTAGGGTGTCCTGTAGAACGGAGGCGCTAGTCCCACACAGAGTGCGTAAAAAGCATTTCCACATCCACAATAAAAAACAAATAATGTGTAGGTTACTATGATAATATCCAATAGTCGTTATGAGATGATACTGGAAGCAGAAGAAGACGAATCAGATGCTTACTGTAAATTTGCTGTTGCAAATTTTACACTATTAAAAATAAGATCAATATTGACAGCAACAAATTATAGATAACTAGTAATCTGTACTTCAAAAAAACCATATACTATGTCGTTTGTCAAAGAGATGCAAAAATTCCATACCATATAGATAAAAAGTATTACCAAAATGTTAAGTAAAATAGCTTTCTGCGATATCTATCTGATAATTTCAAAATCGATCTTGTTGGTCACGGAACCTGATAAATTAGAGAAACAAAGTGAAATTGAATAAATTTATTTAAAAGATTTTCTTAAGAGTTAATTTTAACCAGGTGTACAGTTCCCAGCACTGTTTAATAAAATTAAAAATGCATTAATTTCAAAATATTTATTATAAATTTGAAAGCTGTTTTCTCATTTCCGTAAGGATAGTATCAACCAACCGTTTAGGGCCTTGAACTGATGGGGCTACCACGACCAGCACGAGTCCAATCCTTCTGCTTTTTTCCCATTAATGTGCTCTAGAAGCTAATTCAATGCGGGATAATTCGGATATAAAATGTATATATTATATTGTATATTATTAATAAGAATGTAAATGGTACTAAATAATGGAATTTAAAAATGAAATGGTAGTGTATAGAGCCACATATATAGTTCAAAATGAAGCATTACTAAATTAAGTAAAATGTGAATTTATTATTTTTTTTTAAACTAACACAAAGCTTTGCAAATTGACCTAATATGTAGTATCTAAATCTCTTTTACTTGAATTTCGACTATACTTTTTTTTTTTTTTAATTTAACACTCTATCCATTGTCCGGGTATATAAGTATAATAAAACACTGTTCCGTATGTCAAAATTTTATTCGTGTCACTGCATATGAACTCCATTTTAAATAATACATACGCTTTTTTACAACAACATTTTATTTAAATTTTTTTTCGAATGGCTTTATTAAAGATAGTACAGATTATTTCGTTTGTAATGGATTTTATTTATGAACTTCTATATGATGCGGGGAATATTAACATTTTTTCAAGAATTGAGGTTAATGTAAATACAAACAAATAATTCCATGTTTTCCGAATATGTGTTCCTGACCTCGATTGGATGTCAATATTTCTAATGTTTTCTTCTTTCAATATAAGAAGTAAGTTGTTGACTTCTCTCTATACATATAATTTTAACCTTATCTTATAATCAAGGAAAAAAATATTATTAATTTTTTGAAAAATAAAATATATATTCGTTTGTTTTGCTAATTTAATAGTTTTTGCTTTACCAAGTTTAGAAATAAGACTATTTTTCAAGTTAAATATGCTACTTTTTTAACTCTAATTCAGAATAAATGACAAAAATTTAGAGACATGTTATTTTATCTTTACTTCTGTTAATGGATTTCACTTTTGATGTCTTTGTTTCAGTTTTTTTATTTGCGGTTTCTCAACAACTGCTATAATTCAAAGACCTAGCGCTGATATGTGAAGTAATCACCTAGAGTCCTGAAAACAGCACATTTTTACGGTTTGTAGACAATCATTATTTAAAGATTTTAAATTTATATTTAAGTAAATTATGAGTTAAAATGCTAACCACGGAAGTGAGAAAATTATATGAAGATAAAGAAAACATTGTTTTGTCTAAAATGTTTTATTGTCGTTTTTTTACATAAAAATGTACAGATTATTATTAATATAATTTATATAAATTAAATCTTAATATTTAACAACAAAGTCCTTAAGATTTAGTTACTTGAAGGTTTACGAGTAAGTAGGTAATAAGAAAACTCATGTACATTTTTATTATACGATATGTACAGTTATTTGGTATATGAATTTAATTTCTTTTTAGGGCCTTTACTAAATCCGCTATTTTTTACTCCACAGTAATTTTTACCGGTTAGTTCAATTTCAATTCCTGATTTTGCTGAATGTGCATTAGGAATGTATATTATGAAAAATTTTTGTTTAAGGATATATTTAAATATGCAACTACTCAAAAATGTAAAAAATGTTCAATAAATTATTTTTTGTTTTAAGGAAGAATCTCCAGGATACTAAATTAGTTATGAGACTAAAATTGTTTCAAAAAATAAGTTCTTAGTAGGATATAAATGAATGTTTGCAATAGTTGCAATTAAGTGCTTCAACTAGTACAGATGAATACAAATTGTAGGGAGTTGCAAGTTTTCAGCAATATCAATGAAACTTATTAGGTGTTGTTGAAAAAATTTGAGACAATGAATAAAATGTAACGTTAATTCTTTATCCAGATAGTTCAACATCATGTGTTAATTTGTACCAAGTCGATTGCCAAATTAAAATGTTGAACGTAGAATTTGTCATGTAAGGAAACTGGCTTCTACTGCTTTCCAAAATTATAAAAAGGCTGTATTGGAACCCCAAAGACCTTCAACCTTGCTTTTTCAAACGGAGGTTTAACTATAGAATAGGGGCAGGTTTATTGGGGTATGGTGAAGCATCACCAGTGAATACCAGAATAATATCGCAAGCTTTCTTGAACTTCCATATAAACATTTTAATTGAATATAGTTTAGACTTTGAACAAATTATTGGATACAGTCAGAAAAAAGACTGGTTAATTCACATTACAAACTACAGAGACTTTTCAACTTAGGCCTGGCCACAGAACACTTTATTGTTGAGTTAGAGAGAGATCTATTGAAGAATAACGTTTTTATTTTTCTAACTAAAAACATAGCCGATTCTACTGATCCTTAATTAATCGGGCGCTAGTTACCATTTCAAATTGTAAGTAATTATCAATACTACTCGCTGAACCTCACAGCAGGGATAAAAATTTTTATTGCGACGCGAGGGGTAATTTTTATTAGTTAGAAGCTCGTTGGCCAGACCACCAAGGCACCAGCAAAATGCTATAAATCGAATTTTTTAAATTCAACCTTCTTTTTATTTAGCAAATAATATTTTAACATTTTATTTAGAATTTGAAGATATATTTTGAGTTACGTACACGGAGATCCGGAAACATGAGTATGTTTTAGATTAAGTGTCATGTTAAATAAAATGTCTTATTTTATTTGGATGAAATTACAGAAATTAAACAGCTCACCTTATGAACGATAAGAAATTATAAATTTACGAGATTAATTCAATAACTTTGTTGCGTTTCTGCAACAGGTTGTGTAAAATATGCCTTAAAATATAACGTTTAATAAACATTTATCTACTTTAAGGTGTTTTACCATCTTTAATTGTTTTTTTTTATAGATTAGATAATCATAACTACATTAACATTATAATATATACCTCAATGAGATTACATACCTTGATGACTTCGTGGAGAAGATAATTCATTATAACATCTAAACCCCTTAAGATTCCACATTCAAATTGTTGTTACATGTTAACTAAAGCTACTTAAGTATAAGTTTTTAGAATATTGGAAAAATTTGATTTTGAAAACTATAAAAATATTTTTTTGAACTTTCTTTCTGCCATGCCACAGCTATCCTACATCAAACGAAATGTCATAAAGAAGAATATAAAATGAACCTTCAATCCATCATTTAAGTATAACATGAAATAATATTATTTTTTTATGCTCTAAAAAATCTTATTTGGTATTACTCTATACGCAAAATTTATATAAAAATTACTGATATCACCATACACTGTAAAAAGGAAATTCATTAAATTTAAGGTAAATGTGCTGAAAGTAAATTTCATAAATCGTTTTTTAAATTCAATTAATGTAGTGCATTAAATTTAATAATTTTTACATTAATCCAAATTAATGTATTTCATTAAACTTAATGTAATCATACATTAAATTTTATGTATTTAAGCTTGATAATTAATTTTTAAGGTGATTACGTACATCAAATATACAGCTAGTGTCCATTGAATTTAAGATATGGTATCACATATTTAATGCACCAACATTAATATGAGATCCAAAAATTCTGCTACAAGGAAAAGGTGGAAATTTTTCCCATAGATCATCTGTACACCGGTTTCGAACTCATTGGTTTCCGGCAGACATGTACACCAGACCTATGCAACCTTGATTAAAATAATCGCAGCTGTCAATACTGTCATCCACCGGAATATCTGACCAATCAGAAAATTCAAGTAAAATTTAAATTGTCAATTTATTTAACCAATCACGTTTTTACATTCTAGCTGAAAGATGGCAACCCTTTTTTTCCATTTTGCGAAGTCGCGTTTGATATGTCGTATTTGGGACAGTTTTATTGTCTTTTTTCTAGAATTTATTTGTGTTGTGATAAGAAAATATGGTAGAAACGGCTAATAATATATTCTAATTGTGTTTTGGCAAGTATGAATCATTTATTTTGTGTATTCGTGGTGAACAGTGTTTGCATGTGAAGTTTGTTAAACATGGCGATAATATTTAATGGCGCATAAATTTTTCCCAGAAAAAATGAGTCAAATAATATTGTTATATTTTAACACAACATAATTTTAATATAGTAGAGTCAATTTTAAGGTAGTTACTTACTACATCAATATCATTGAACAGGAGAGTTGAAACTTTAGGCTTAGTGTAAAAGTTGCAAAATTGTTGATAAAAAATAATAGTTTATTTTATATAAAACCATAAAAAAATATTAATTTAGATACTTATTGGAAGATTTTAGTGGTTGGGGCTATGCCTAATAAAGTATAAGAGTAGTAATGTTTATAAGAGCTATAGCAACGATTTACCGATTTTCAAAATTTATCTATTATTTTTTATTATATTATATAATTAAAAACGTAAAAATAAGAGGGGTAGGTGGCACTTCCACCATTACGCTATATAATTATTTCAGCTTTATTTTTTTATTTGTTTTAGGTATTTATATATTAACTTTTGTACCCAATTTGTGGTATTTATTTATTTTGTATATAAAATGATTGGGCCTAATTTTTCTTTTGTTTCGTGTTACATGTCCACTGAAATCTACCATGATCTAAGGTCCTGCACTTGAATAAGTCATCCGCCTAATGAAGATCTTTACCTGTGCCTTGATTGCGACATCCACTATACCTTTACATTTGTGGAGTGCCAGAAAATTCAAGTTCCTTTTTGTTTTTAAAGATATTTTATTTTTTCTACATAGTTATTTAAAATATATTTTAAATTATTTTTATTATTTATGTTGTTATATGGAAAAATATTTTTCCTACAGGCAACTAGAAATTATTATGTTTTTAAAGAACTTTTTAGTTTTATTTTGCTAAATACATATGGTTTTAAATGTGGACATTTGAGACAATTAGACGAAAGTTGTGAAAACTAGTTGCTTTGCTCTGGCTTTTTTCTGTATTTAGGATCAATGGTGAATATAATATGTGTATTAAGTCGTAGACGTTATATAATTATTCTGTTTTTCCTCTTTAATATGAAACAATATGTCCCTAAAAATTTATATTTATTGTTTTCTGTTTTCATAAGTAACCTAAAAAGCTTATATTAATTATATATATTTGTGTTTTTTTTTGGGAGAAATTATTTTTTGTTTAATGTATATTTTTGAAAATATTATTTAATTTTGTTGTATTTATATATGATTTTAAATGTGGACATTTGGAGAATTTAAGGCAAATTTGTGAAATACTTGGCTTTGCTCTGACTGTATTTATGACTCGATACTTCAAATAATGTGATTTTTTTATTTAAGGAGATCAGTTTTTCATTTTCTGCAAAATAGCAAGGCATTAACATTTATAATTCTATGTAAGTTATTAAGAAAACCTAGCTTGAAATTATTATTTCTTTGTTCACATACTAACATCTTTATAAAGAATATTTTGTATTTGTATACAGACATATTTTGTATATATAAAAAAACGTACTTGTTGAAATTTATAGTTCCCTCTTACCGATTTGTTTTGGTGTATATTTTTGTTTTTTTCTGTTTTCATATCACATTTTCTCAATAAATTTTATAAAATATACCCTAATCTTTACACTTTTAAACTATCAATTTCAACAATTTAAATAGTTATAATATTAAAACGGTTTTGATTTTCTTAATATGACTTCAAAATGCAATATAACGAAACGGAAATATATGAAATCAAGAACAATTCAAGGGAGTTTGTTAAAATGTCATAGCAAAAATATTTTGTTTATAATAATTGAAATGTTAATTTTTTCAATTTTTGACCAATCCATTAGGACTGCTACTTATAAATATGCAGAAAATATAAATATAATAAAAAACTATTTTGTGTTATTTTCCTGAATATGTAATTTTTTTATGTGCTATATTTATATTTTGACGTTTTGTGCTTTTGTTGTATTTATTTCAGTTAATAAAGTTTTTTAATACAACAAAAGTAAAAAACGTCAAAATATTAATATTCCTTAATAAATAAATAACAATTTCCGTCGTGCTCATTAGTTATAGCACCACCGATTTTTAGTCACAACGGTTTCGATCAATTAGCACGTACATAACGTTTCTTATATTTCGTGTTTTGTGATGTACACCTCATCATAATAAAAATTTTGTCCTTTAAGCAACTTATATCATACTAAATAAAAAGTTAAATACAAGTTGCGCCATCTCCTGGAATCTCACGCAATGTACCATGAATATTAATGTAAATTCATTTTATGTTATCGTACATGTGAATTACTCTTAATGTACAGAAATATGTTTTCAGTTACATTATTGAAATTTAAGATACCATTTAATCAAATCAAATCCTTAAATTTCCTAAATAGAATGTACATTAAATTTGCATTAAATTTAAGGTTATTTTTAACAGTGTGGTGTGTTTTGAAACATTTAATGAATATTATAAAATTAAGATGAAAGAATATGTTATATTGCTGCACACAGGATAAAGTTCATCACCAAAAGATTAAAAGAAATATTACTAATTAAATAATGCACTAGAGTTTTTCACCACACAATAGTAACAAAATATGGATAAACAAGTATTTTCCGCTGTTATTAAAATTAATTCTGTAAAATATTGGAAAATATTTAAAAATACAGCTTTTATTACTTTAGAAAATATTTTAAATATTGGATTCGCTTTCCAACAAAATTTACAATTTTCCATTTTAAAACCAGAAAAATTCATTTGTATATGCAATATTCGTTTTTTATTTCCATTTCATTAATAAACATTACATATATATATATTTACAAAGCAAATGATAGAAATTATTTTGTTTTAACTAAGTAAAGTTATTTTCCTGATAATAAAAATATTTTAGATGGGTAACCCGTTTGCAATCAAAAACGATATTTTTGTCATTCATAAAGAAGAGTGCTATACTAGTAAAAGTCATTTACAAATTTGACCATGAGGTACTTAAAGGACGGAAACATACTTAAACAAAAACGTAAATCTTATCTACCCTTTCCAAAGTTACGCTTTGTCAGATTATGTTTAGCCATATAGGTGGAAGTTTTTTATTTATGTAATTAGAGATAATACATAACTGTCCCCAAAAAAAACAGTATACATTCTATGTATCATGCGATCTAGCATGCAGTCAGTGGCGTAACTATGAGAATGTGCCCCCCCCCCCAAGAGCTTTGAATTCGCCATACTATTTTGCAACCTTAATCCTTTGTTTTTAGACTTGGATTACTTGAGGGCGACCCTGGACTGGCTGCGCCCCCCCCCCGCGTCGAGTGGCCTGCAGGGTCGTTACTTACGCCACTGTATGCAGTAGTAAATTAAGAATAAACGATGAACAAAATCCTCGAAGCAAGTATTTGTAAAAAAATATCCTTATTAATGATGAAATATGCTAGTGAGATCTGAAAATATATAACTAGTGTCTCAACTTTGCAGAAAAAAACTTAAATACTAAGGGGGTTTATGCAAATTTGAAATTACTTATTTTTAGTATAGACATACGAGTCAGGTCGGACGTCCTATAGGGGTGGAGAGGAATAAGATTTTAAAAATCATAATATATAAATGTCAGCATTTGTATTATTACATGTGCAGGTTTCTATACGTGCTTAAAATGGAGTTAAGTCACGACAAAACTTTTTTAACAAAAACGTAAGTACATATAACTTTTTTATCGATGATTGTTTTAAGTTGTGCAATATTTGAAAATATTAAATTACGGTATAGTCAGAATTAAGGGTATTTTAATATAGATTGTATTACTTTTTATTTAAATTAAATATATGCTATGTTACTGTAATTGTAAAAATTCGTGGAAATTTTCACATTACTGTGATTTTGCGCGCTCAGTCACTCTGCCGATCGGTAATTGCCAAAAATAGTTGCACATAAATAGCTCAAAAATGGTAGGTTAGTTTTATTTTATTTACTGTTTTATTTTGATATATTCATCCAAAGATAAAAAAGGAAGCAAATCTATAATATCTAAATACTTGTATTTTATTTAATATGGATAAGGAATTTTTACAAGTTCAGTCTAGCAATCTACTTGAAATTGATAGTTTCTTGGTTGTTCGGTATATTTAGAAAAATTGTGATTATGTGCCTGATGAGAGGCGGATACACAAGCATATGCACGTTAATATAACTGTAAAAGGAAAAAAATAACCCATGTAATTAAAAATGTACAATGGTTATATCATTTATTAGAAATAATACTTAATTCACTTGAACTGTTCCCTTTTCTTCTTGCCAAACTTTTATCCATAATCTTGTTTAATAATTATCCATTAAAACTGTTTTGAATATTTTGCAACTTATAATCCCCTTAAAATACCAATTTTTTATAGAATAACTAATAAGGTTACCTTGTTATTCTATTTAAATGTTATATCGATATAATTTAGAATATGTTATGGAAATATGTTAAGTTAATATTTATTAAAATTGTATCAGAATAAAGAGAAGTTACTTATTTTTAGGTGCGTATGATTTGGAAACATTTAAGGCATAAATCTTACGGAGAAACTCATTACGAGCGGATGTTTACGAGCTTTTTAAAATCTTTCTCAAGATTGTAGCCATTCAATTTTTTTTTGTTTTAATGTATCTAAAACGGCTTTGTCAGCTTAGGTTGCCCAAACCTTTCTTTGTCTTCGACATAATTTGAAACCATCGTCATTGTTCAGGTTCTTTACATTATATAGATTGGTCGGAAAATACGTGAACAACGGTTGATAACAGATTTTAACATCGAAATAGGTCGATTGAGGCCAACTTAGTTATATCCAATACTGCTTCGTTTAGGCAGTAGAACAGGTAAAAGTTCTATGAAAATATTGATTTTTCCCAAATTTATTGGAAAAATTGTAGCTGCCACTAAATTCAGTTACCGAATTTAGTGGCAGCTACAATTTTAGGATAATTCGCTGCATATCCGACAATATCTACAAGGCAAGCAGCATTAGAGTCTGGATTATCTCAAACATCAGTTTTAATGATTTTATGGAAACACAATTTTCATACCTATGTATATTCCATAGTACAACATTTAAAAGGCACTGATTTTCCACGAATAGTAGAGTTCTGTCAATTTATTTTACTTCGGTCACAAGAAAATGCGGGTTTTTTGGATAATATTATTTGGTCGGACGAAAGCCAAATTCACAAAAAATGGATTGTTTAATCGACGCACTTCCCATTATTGCAGCTACTCAAATGTGCATCCATTTAGAGAATTAAATTTTTAAGGGTCTTGGCAGTTTAACGTGTATTGTGCCATAAGAAATGATTACGTCGTCGCCCTAGAATTCTATCAAGATAATCTAAATGGTAAGTTAGCAATTTTTGAAAACTTCTAGATACAAAATACGTTGTTTCACTTATAGGTGAGAGCTACTTCGACATCTTGAGAAATTTGGAAGTGAACTATTTAGATAACTTTCCGCTGGCTGATAATAGAAATTTATTTTATCAACATGGTGGGGCGCCTCCACATAATTCATTTAGTTAACAATCATCTGCAAAACTTGTTTTATAATCAATGGATAGCCAAGAATGGGTCCCATCTTTGGCCACCTCGCTTCCCCGTACTTTATTTTTTTATTTGGGGGACAATCAAAAATAAAGTATAGAACACCGCGTTAACCACTATGGAAGATTGCATGCAGAGCGTCAGAATAGCATTTGAAGAACTTAATCCTCAGTCAGTAGGAAGAGTTCCTGCTTAGTTGCAAAAAATGTTTGGAAGTTCAAAGGCGGCAATTTGAACATTTACGCAAATAATTTTTAACTGTATTTTAGTAACAACTGGTTTATTTCTATTTCTTTTAGCTTTTATAGACCCAAAGTTCCTAAAGTTTTTTTATAATGTTTTTAACAGTTGGTAGTGTTGGTTTCTGTTTCTTTGGATATCGGATCGCGAATGCATCGCATGTTCTTGAAATAACTTCTCATTCTCCATAAATAATAAATTAGTTTAAATAATCTTCGTGCGTGTAATTTAATCGCACCGGTAAGATTATTATTAATGAATGTCAAGTGACAAAAAATAGTGACGATTCTGTGAGGTTTGATTGTTTTATTCTCGCTACGCCTCGCCGTTAAGGCCAACTAATAACAGAACTTAAAAGTCGTCTAGCATCTTTACAATGGAAAAATATTGAATTGCCAATCTTTTGAAAACCACAAATTTTTGGAATAAACAACTTCATACAAAGTTGCACTTATTTTTAATGCTTAATTTGATAAAATTATAAAAATAGGTGCTTTCTACTTGAAAAAATTGACTTTTGACGACTTTTTAAATATAATTTTTATCCTTCTTTTTTGACCACTCAGTACTAATCATTTTCAAAATATCATAAAAAAACTACTAAAGACGATTATTGTCTACAAGAAAACTAACCCAAATTAAATAATAAAGACTTTCTTATAGAAAAAATTTATAATTTTGATCCGCAAATGTGGTTTTTGACATAAAAATTTAAATATTTCCAACTTAAATATAGAATAATATACATAAAATATGTCTAGAATTTTACGTAGAAATTAAAAATGTAATAATATATAGGATGTTCTATTTAAAATAAATACGTTGACATCTACTTCCGGTATAACCGGAAGTGCCGTCATCTTGAAAATATTTTTGCCGGCTGTCCCCCATGTACGTTAGTATACTGTAAAATTTTCAGATTCTTCCTAATTATGGTTTTCCCACAATTGATCGATAAATTGCCCTGAGAATCACACTGTATTGATATTTAAATGAATGATCATTATAAATTATAACAGCATATCTGTTTCAATGCTCAGCTTTAGATATCAATAGTAAAACAAAAATAGTTTATTTGTAGGAAGCACATCAAAAACAATTTGTTGCTCGTTTTCTTGTACAAAACTATTTAAACAGACTTACTCATAAGGTATAAAATAATTATGATGATAACCAATTTGCTACAGCCTTTGAATTTGAAGTTTCTTGTCTTTTGGAAAACTAAAATATTGGTAACGTTTAAAAATTGTATACCATATCCATAAGACTAAACTTGTTTCCTTTAGATTCACCAATCATAATGAAATAAATTACAATTTATTAGATGAAGTAATTGCACATTTTTTTGAAATACCAAAAAAACTTTAAAATTCAAGTTGTTATTTGAAATTCTCAGTAAACGTAACACAGAATGCATAAAAAAAGCAAAAGCAAAAATAAATTTTGTCGAAATGAAAAATATTCAGTCAATGTCAAGAATAAGCTCTCGCCAATATAATAAAAATTTAGGGAATTCATTATCGCTAAACCAATATTTGCACGTAGTGGAAGCACGGTGGGAATATTTTTGGTATCAAGGAAATATTATATATGAGTAGTTCAGTTTTATATGTCAAGTTCGTGTACCCTATACAGCATAGATTACTGCCATAAACTAAGATATTATTAATGAAAATAACATAGCTACAATTTTTTAAAATTTGTTTATTTATTTATTTACGAACCCTACAGATTTTTGTACAACATATAAGAGAACATATGATATATTTAAAATGACAGAATAACAGCACCTAGATGATTAAACATCTGTACGTGCTAAAATATGATTCTATATTATAATGAATATAAACAAAGTGTTCAGGAATCTTAGTTATTTTATTTTTGGGCAATTAAATTATTTAATTATTCCAATTAGGGACCATGTGACATAATAATGTACTTTAAAATTACACTTCAATTTATGTCGCCTTTATCATAAACACTCTTATTTTCAATATATTTTCTTATTATATTTTTTCTTAACTTTTTTGCTGCGCACAAGTCGCATAGCCAATCCAAGCGAATTGGTCATATACAATCAACTCACGCTCCAAGTAGGGTCGAGTACGGTATCGTTCTTCCGGTCGGCATCGTGGCAAAATAAACAATTAATTTTAGAGACAATTTCTGCGAACCTTAAAGTGCGGGAAGAAACTAGGTGAATTGAGTAGCCTTGCGAACACCAGCAAGAGGGTACCCTCAGCATCAAGATTGTGCCCTATTGACCGTACGGAAAGGTAAGCGATTTGTGCAAGTTTTTCATTTTCTTTTTTCTACCTATTAAAAATACAGTCCACTACATTTTCATATTTTCCGCGTCATTTATGGTCCTTCGAGCCGGATGAAAAACCGTTTTTTAGTTTTTTTCTAAAAGTTTTCAAAATTTTAATATAAATTAAATTGCATTATTTTGTCACAAACCACCATTTTCTTTTTCATATACTTAAGGTCACTTGCATATAATAGGTATAAACCCTAGAGTAATTTAACTTTGAGTTTTATTATTAGGCATCCAGGTTTGGCTGCAAAACTGGAACCTTCAGTACCTATAAATCTGTACCTTAAAAATTATATTCTCGCGCACAAGATTTCAGCGAGCATTTAAACCGCTGTGCGCAATTTAACACGGGGATCGTACTACCGTACCACACTATCTTTTTTTCTCTCTTTTTCATATTAAATAAAATTTCAGCTTTATTAAAATATTTATCTGCTCCATTTTGTGATATCTACGGTATAAAAAACGTTTGTACCTTTTTATCACATTACTTTCATTTATTAGCATTGGATGGTGCATATTTTGCGAATTTTTATAAACAATTTTTTACTAGCCAGTTCGCTTAACATTGTATCGTTCAATATATATTTATCAATTTTTCCTTTTGTCTTTCATAAGCCTATCAAACGTATTTCAGCATTGTCTGATGCATATTTCGCGAATTCTATATAAACAATATTTTTTACTTCTGCAATTCGCTTAACATTGTATCATTCAATCTTTAATTTTTTTTCTCGTTCTGCTTTTCATAAGCGTGCAAAATACATTTATTTACATTAATTTTCTTCATATTTTTCTGATTTTTTATAATGGCGGATAAATTAACTAAAGCTAATTTAAAACGTACTACGGCTTTTAAACGCCTACAAGAGACTCACGAAGCCGGAATCAAAGCTTCTAGTGACGCCTCTTTAAAATCTACATTTTTAGCTCGTGCAGATGCTATTGACAACATATATAACGAATTTCAATCGGCTCATAATACTATAATTTCTTTAATTGACGATAAAGATTTTGCAAATTACGATGGGATGCGTATTGCTGCAGATGAGGCCTACTATGGTATTAAATCTTTTAAACATGATTTCTTATTAAGCGATTCCGCTTCTCAAATACCTAATATTTCAATTAGTCCTAACTTAAATGTGCCTACAGTTTCCAAAATTGTAGCTAATCTTCCAAAACTTAATTTACCAACTTTCAATGGTAATTACAAAGATTGGCCAAGTTTTTTTGATTTATTTAAAAGCCTCATCCACAATAACGCAGACTTATCTAATGTTGAGAAATTTCAATACTTACTCACTTCTTTAGATAAAGAGCCTTTAGCTTTAGTTAAGGGTATCCCTCTTACAGAAGCAAATTATATTATTGCCTTTGAAACGCTTGAGAAACGGTACCAAAATAAGCGCATTTTGGCTACACAATATTATAATGAAATATTTTATGCAGCATCTATTCAAAAGGCTACTTCTAAGGATCTTAGACATCTTTTAAATGTTTTTTCTGAAAACGTAGCAGCCTTAAGAGCTTTAAAACTTCCTGTAGATCAATGGGATTTTTTGTTGTTTAATATGTTACTAAATAAACTTGATTCTAAAACCAGAACCAGTTTTGAGCTTGAAAATAGTCTAAATCAAGAATTACCTACCTACAGACAATTAATTACTTTCTTAGAGAGACAATGTATAGCTTTAGAGTCTGTTCAATATACTTCTTCAGTGAGTTCTGATAAGTCAAATTTTAAATCTTCTACTTATCATGCATTAAACAACAAGAGATCTACATCAAATTTTGTTACGAATCCGCTTTCACAAAAAAGCGAACCTACGTGTACTTTATGTTCTGCTTCTCATGCATTATTTAAATGTAAATTATTCTTGGCTAAAACGCCACAAGAAAGATTTTCTTATGCTAAACAGCACAAACTATGTGTCAACTGTTTAGTATCTCCCCACTCTATTAAAAATTGTGGTTCTTCTCACAGATGTAAAATCTGCAAATTTCCACATCATACAACTCTACATTTTAACAAAAATTCTTCTTCTTTCGTGCCTTCTAATGACAATAACTTGCCTAAGTCTAATTCAGACACTGTTACGGCTGTCGAACATTATTCTAATGATGATCAGTCTAATTTTACCGTCACGAATACTCACTGTATTGCAAATACTTTGTCTGTTCCGCAACATACTATTTTATTATCCATTTGTGAAATAGATATCAAGGACATTCGAGGACATTTTCAGAAAATCCGTGTACTTTTGGATACGGGCTCTATGGCAAATTTTATGTCTGAGTCGTGCGCTAGACGACTGGGTCTCCATCGTAAAAAATTCTCTATTCCAATTGAGGGTTCAAATGGAATGTCAACTTCCACCAACAGCGGTCTTGTTCAATGCGTCATCAAACCCTGTGGTCAATTGGATCCGGTTTTTTCTTTTGAAGCTATTATCATACCCAAAGTTTGTTCTAATCAACCAAAAATTCACATTAATATTTCCGAAATGGAACATATTCGAAATTTGAAGCTTGCAGACAGTCGGTTTCATATACCAGGACCAATAGACATGCTTATTGGAGCTGAATTGGTACCTTTATTTTTAAAATCAGGCCGTATTGTCGGCAATTCCGATCAACCTGTAGCTTTAGAGACTATTTTTGGTTATGTTTTACAGGGTAAAACTAGCTGTTCAGTTCCTTTCAGGAATCCTGACTCGTTCTTAAATTGTCTCGCTTCTTTGGATGACTGTATCGATATTCAGTTACGTAAATTCTGGGAAGTCGAACAAATTACTAAAATCCCTTCTTGGTCCACTGAAGACAAGAAGTGCGAGGAAATATTTAAAAATTTAGTCTTCAGAGAAACTTCTGGACGGTTCTCGGTACCTTTACCTTTTCGTCAATCAAAACCAAATTTTGTTGATACTTACTCTCAAGCATATCGTCGCTTTTGTATGTTGGAACGACGTTTTTCCAAAAATTCTGAATTATCTAGAAAATATACAAATTTCATGCAAGATTATCTCGACAGTGGTCACATGTCCTTAGTGCCACAAAGTCGACACAGATGTCCGTCTGCTTATTACATCCCACATCATGCTGTTTTTAAACAGGAGATGTCGGACTCAAAAATTAGAGTTGTATTTGATGCTGGTCTTCGTGATATACAGGGTATCTCTCTTAATGATACTCTTCTCGTTGGCCCAAAGCTCCAACGTGATATTTCTGCTTTACTTTTAAATTTTCGATTTTTTCCTTACGTTTTTGTTTGCGACATAAAACAAATGTACAGACAAATAAATGTTCAGCCTGAATTCTGGGATTATCAACGCATTTTATGGCGTTTCTCACCTTCTGAACCTCTTCAGGAATATTTTCTACGTACTGTTGTTTACGGAGTTTCATCTTCGCCATACTTGGCCTTACGTACTCTGCAAGAGCTAGCGGTTCAAGAGGAATCTTCATTCCCTAGGGCAGCTCAAGTTCTTCTTCGTCAGTTTTATATAGATGACGGATTAATCGGTAGCCAAGATTTAAAATCTGCGTTGTCACTTCAGCTTGAGCTCACTGAACTTATGAAGAAAGGAGGATTTGAATTAAGTAAATGGGCAAGTAACGATCCTGCTCTTTTAGCTCATATATCTCCTTCAGATATTCAGGGGTCTTGCAGTTTTGATAAAGATGGTCCTTCTTTTATTAAAATATTAGGTTTAAAGTGGGATCCCAATTCAGACATTTTTTCTTATTATTATGTTCCCATGGAACGCCCCTGTACTAAACGCAATATTCTATCTGAGATTAGTAGAATATTTGATCCACTCGGTTTTATTTCTCCTTGCTTGTTACTTGCAAAACGTCTTTTGCAACGTTTATGGGAATCCAAGGTTTCTTGGGATGAGTTTCCGTCCGACGATATTCTCGAAACTTGGACCAAATTCAAAGCCGAATTGCCCAAGCTTGCTGATATCAAAATATCTCGCTATGTAGGCTCTAATTCGATATCTCGAATTGAACTACATGGATTCTGCGATGCTTCGCAAGTCGGATACGCGGGTGTTGTTTACTTTCGTGTAGAAGACACATTAAACAATGTCAAAACTTTCCTTATCTGCGCTAAGTGTCGGGTTGCGCCATTAAAAACTGTATCAATAGCAAGACTTGAGCTTCTTGCAGCAGTTTTGCTCGCGGATCTAGTGGCATTTGTCAAGGAAAGTTATGCTGATCTTGTTATTTTTGACGCCATACATGCTTGGACAGATTCCATGGTCACACTTGCTTGGTTGTCTTCTTCTCCTCATAAATGGAAGACATTTGTTGCCAATCGAGTAAGCCACATTCAGGAAATTTTACCTATTTCATCTTGGCACCACGTCCCCTCCAAGCATAATCCAGCAGACTGTGCTAGTCGTGGTCAAACTCCTCAGCAACTTTTGGATACTCCCATCTGGTGGTCTGGCCCAGAATTCTTATCTAAGAATCGAGTTTTCTGGCCGACACAGCCCAATTTTTCGGGTCAATCTGGTTTAGAGATATCCAAGGAAGAAAAACAAATAGTTTTGAACGTTTCGCTTCCTTGCGATGATTTTCTTATTTTACTAGATCGATTTTCTTCATTACCTAAGATACAACGAATCATTGCATATACTCGTCGCTTTATTTCTAATTCAAGGTCAAAACCTAAAGTTAAAGGACATTTGTCATCTTTCGAGATTGAAGCTTCCCTGCGAGTTATTATAAAACGTGTTCAACGAGATGTGTTTTCGGACATCTTAACGAAGATTTCGCAAAATAGTTTGCTACCGAAACCGTTTCGAAAGCTTGCTCCATTTGTCGATTCAGATGGATTGCTTCGAGTAGGAGGTAGGCTGAGGAAGTCTCAATTTTCCTTTGATGTAAAACATCCTATTCTTTTACCAAAATCGCATCGAATAACAGAATTAATTATCGAACATACTCATTGTACGAATTTTCATCCAGGATTTAAAACTTTGCACTATTTATTACTTCAACAGTTTTGGATTTTATCGCCCCGAAGTGCAATTTATAAATGTCTCTCCAAATGTATTCGATGCTTTCGATGTAAACCAAAATCATATAATCCCTACATGGCAGACTTACCAGCTCTCCGAATTTCTCAAATTAAGGCATTTTCTTCTATTTGCCTAGATTTTGCTGGGCCTTTTTCACTCTTGATGAGCAGACATCGAGGTGTTAAAACCTTTAAAGGTTACGTTTGCGTTTTTGTTTGTACTTCCACTAAGGCTATTCATTTGGAGGTTACATCAGACCTTAGTTCTGAATCATTTTTAGCGGCCTTTAGACGTTTCGTCGCCCGTCGTGGCAAATGCGTCACTATAATTAGTGACCAAGGTACAAATTTTAAGGGTGCATACAGCCAACTTCTTGTTTTGGCGCAAGGTGCTGCTCAAAAATTGTCAATTACTTGGAACTTCAATCCTCCGGGCTCTCCACATTTCAATGGATTAGCAGAGGCCGGCGTTAAGTCATTCAAGAGTCATTTTTACCGTGTCTTAGGAACTCAAATATTGTCTTATGAAGAATTCTACACATTATTAACCCAGATTGAATCTCTATTAAATTCACGTCCTTTATGCGCAATTAGTGCCGATCCAAATGACTTTCAGCCTCTTACTCCCGGTCATTTTTTGATTCAAGAGCCTTTAAGCAGTTCTATCCCTGATCCAGATCTAAGCTCTATAAATTTAAATAGGCTTAATCGTTGGCAGCTTATTCAGCGCCTCCAGGGTGATTTTTGGAAACGGTGGTCTCAAGAGTATATCCATTCTCTCCAAGAGAGGCACAAATGGACTCAGCCATCTCCTCCTATTAATGAGGGCGCTCTTGTCCTAATTAAAAATGAGCAAAATCCACCCCTTCGATGGGAAATGGGTAGAATACTTAAATTACATCCGGGACAAGACGGTGTGGTTCGCGTAGTTACGCTTAAAACGATCCACGGTGTTATGCAACGACCTGTGGTCAAAATTTGCCCATTACCTGGCAATTAAAATCTTATTTTACAATGCAACATTATTTTTATTTTTCTTTTTTCTTTAAGTCTGGTTTCATGTACAAAACAAAAAGAAAAAATTCCTAAAAATCCAAACTACATTAACTTACCAAAACATCTTTTCAAATTGATTTCACCTCAGATAAACCAACTCCTTATTATGTGCTTTAAACTGTTTCACATTTTGCAAATTTCTAATCTCACTGGGCAATAAGTTGTATATCTTCGATCCGATATAATTTATGTACTTTAGCTTAAGATTGTTATAAGTAATGGGGATCGGCATATGCTTGTCCGTTTTTATTTTTATGTTATAATTGTGATCAATAAAAGTTTGTAAGGTTGGATATCCATGTATATATATATATATATATATATATATATATATATATATATATATATAAATAGGATCAAATATTGGCGAAGCGGACGTGAAAATTTGTCAATCTACATGATTCTCGTGTTAAAAAGTGCCGAGCACTCCAAGATATGGATAAACTCCGGGCCGACAGATGGCGACAGCGTTGTTTCGTCCTAATATGGGACTCGTCAGGCCACCGCATTCGGTACAAACCGGATATAAAGGCGAGATGATGATTTCAGTTTCTGGGTCTAGTTTTGAGAAAAATCTATAATACCAAGAGAAAAATCAAGCAGATGTCCAAAACTGTATGGCTTACGACCAATACACAAAACAAATGCACCACTCAGACCTATAGTGAGCAACGTGGGATCTCCTACACAAAAACTGGAAAAATATCTAGCAAGTATCATGCAACCAAGAGTCGAACTGGCTGATTCCTTCGTGAAAAACTCCGAACATCTGACTAAAATGATCAAAAACATTCACCTCGAAGAAAATGACATCTTAGTAAGCCTCGAAATAAAATCGCTATTTACAAGCATACCACTGGATGAGACTTTGGACAAAATCACCATGAACGAGGATTTTCCAGCCTATACAATTAAACTTGCAAAACACTGCTTAAAGAACACATACTTCATATTCAATAACCAAATATACAAACAAACAGATGGCGCACCTATGGGGTCCTCGCTTTCACCAGTCATAGCCAACCTTTTTATGATATACTTCGAACAAGAGGCACTGCAAAAGGCACCTTTAAAACCGAAATTTTGGAAACGCTATGTTGATGATATTTTCATAATATGGCCACATGGAAAAAAACACCTGGACGATTTCCTCATATACCTCCTGAACAATATCCACCACAGAATTCAATTGACGCTAGAAATCGAACAAGAAAAGAAACTTTCTTTTTTGGACCTGCTATTAACTAGGAAACTCAACAACACCCTGGGCTTTAGCGTATATCGAAAACCCACATATACTGACCGATATCTCAATGCAGCGTCACATCATCATCCCTCTCAAAAGCAAGCAGTAGTCAACACACTAATATCAAGATCTCTCCGCCTAACAGAACTTGACACAAAACAAGACGAAATAAGACACATTTCAACAGCTCTAGAACAGAATGGTTTCTCACAATCAGATATAAGGAAAGCCATAAAAAGACAAGAGAAGACTACAACAAAGACCAAAGATCAGGATCAAATAAGAAACAAAGCCATAATCCCATACATAAAAGGAATAACAGACAGAATCGGAAGAATCTTAAGAAAACACAACATACAGCCTATATTTAAACCACAAAAAGACCAACCTTGAAAATCATGGCGTTTACAGCATTCCATGTGCAGATTGCCATCAAACATATAGGACAAATAAACAGGCGCATATCAACAAGAATCCAAGAACATAAAAATAGCATCAAAAACAAATAGACAACCTCAGCCCTATTTCAACATCACCAAACAACCGGACATACCATCGACTTCGAAAGAACAAAAGAAATAGCACCAGTACAGAACTACAAGGTACGCGTCATAAGAGAGGCCCTAGAAATCGAAAAAGCGGGACAGCTAAATAAACGAGACGATGCTATAAATTTTTCATCTATATGGAAAACATTAATAAAAAATCAAGAAAGAAAACAACAAAAATCAACTAGTACACGAGAGACCTGCATATAAGAACAAAATATATCGCACTCGGCAGAGGGGAGGAGCCTACGAAGCTGCTTATCCAATCAGGACGCGAGCCAGCTAAACAAAACTCGAAATTCCGCAAAGGCCATCATCGGTTCTCAACGAGAAACGAGACGAACCGCACTTCAAAATGCCAATTGAGATTTTGGCGAAACGTCGTGAAGACGATTTTTTGAACGAACGGATTGAAACCCGGAATAACCAAACTATTCATATATATATATATATATATATATATATATATATATATATATATATATATATATATATATATATATATATATATATATAAACAAACAGATGAAACATAAATCGATCTTACATTTTGTATATTTTTATCGAAGAGTAAATATGTGGGGTATAAATTATTTTTGTGAAATATAATTTTTAATAGATATTTCTAAATTTAATTTAATTTATACAAAGCAATATTGTATCGTCCTCCCCACACTAAAATACCGTAACTTAAAATCGATTCAACCAACACTTTATAGACCATAATCAAAGCTTTCCTGTCCAGAACGTTATTTAATAAATAATATGAATGCACTAAGCCACGAATATTTTGTGAAACATAGTCAACGTGTGGTTGCTATTTAAGGTAAGAATCGATTACAATACCCACGTATCTGGTATGTGGTGTCTCATTAAGGAAGTGATTATTAATCATAATTAATATAAAGGTCTATTTGCCTTTGTCAGAGAGAAAGCTATATATGTTGTTTTTGCTAAGTTTAATGATAATTTTTGGGTTTGTAACCAGTTTTTTATATTTGATGAATTTACTATAGTTTTATTTTTTACATTTTCCCATGAATCCCTAGAAATGACTATTACTGTATTATTGGCAAAATAAACCATCAGTTCTTCTGTTTTTAAATAAAGTAAAGAATTAATATAAAGAATAAAAATTAATGGGCCCAAAACAGTTTCCTGGGGAAAACCAATTTTTATAATTTGTTTGCCACTTAAAATATTATTAATTTTAACCATTTGTACACGTTCTGACAGATAATTTTCAAACATTTTATAAGTCGCTCCCTCATCCCATGATTGTCGAAAATTGAGAGTAGTTTGTCTTTAGGCACAGTATGAAATGCCTTGGCCAAGTACAAAAAGACGGCTAAATATTTTTTATTTGGATTCAAATTATTCACGATATCCGTTAATAACGTATGCATGGCGTCAGTAGTACTACACCCCTCGAGAAATCCGAACTGATTCTCAAACTAAATTTGAATCCGTTTCATAAAAGTCATCACTCTATTCTTAATGCACTTTTTAAATATCTTTGCAAAGTTTGTAATGAGACTTATTGTGCGATAATTTCCAACAACACTCTTTAAACCGGATTTATATATTGATGTTTTAAACTCAGATGGCACAATTGCTTTTTTAAACATTAAATTTTAAATATGTAACAAAGGCGTCATTATTTCCAGATATGTCTGTTTTATGATACTTGCATAATATCATCATAACCTGCTGCGTTTTAATTTTTATAGAGACCCAATATGATTTATCAATTCATTTTTTGTAAGTGGGTGAAAAAAGAGTGTACAATTTACAGGTGGATCAATATGGCATTCTTGCTGCAGTGGGGAACTATGTTAGCATAGTAATTGTTACAGAAATTAGCCATTTAAAGATGACTGTTGAAACGTGCGACAGAATCATTCCTTATGTCAACTTTACCATCACGTCCATCGCTCTCATAGGTAGCATCCTTTATTACTTTTGTACAGTTTCTTTATATCGTTTTTATAATTTTCTATGTGATTTTATAATAGTCATTCTTTTGTTTATGCAGAAGTTTATTTAATTGATTCCGATATTGTTTGTATTTTAGCTCAAATTGAGGTGAGTAGTTTTTCAATAAACTCTTTTTCATTTTATCCCTGATTTTAATAGACGTAATGATACCGTCACTTATCCAACGTTTTGTCTCCCTATATTTATTAGGTCTTGTTGTAAAAGTTTCCGTTGCCTCAAAAAGTAATTTTTCATATGTTTCTAAAAACATATTAGTTGAGTCTTGAATATTATTTTCATTTATAATAATAACAGACCAGTCAAACCCTAATAGTAATTTCTTCAATTCATCAATATTTAATTGAGTTTTACTTATAGTGTTTTTAAAAATAGTTGAACTTTTCGTAATAAATTTTTAACAAAACACGTTAAAACCGGACTATGATCAGTTATATCTTCTGTAATAATAAAAGTTCTAATGTTCAATATATCATTTCTTAACTTTCGTTGTATGAAAATATAGTCAATATATGATTCAGGTATTATTCTAGTAACAGAGTTTATAAAGGACTGAAATCCATGCGCATTCGTTATAGTAAGGTAATTTGTTACATCGTTATCAGCTACGTTCAATAAGTTAATATTTGTATCACAAACATTTCAACATTCAGAGAGCTCAGGTCCTCAAAATAAGAATACAAGTCATTGATAAAGTCGAACTTCAAAATAGGCGGAGGTTTATATACTGCCGTTATACCAAATGATAGATTCTTTAAATCAAAAGATATTCTGCTTAGAGTTACCTTTAAATTCGGCATCCTAACAATGGAAAAATCTACGTTAATGTGGTTCTTCATAAAAATAACAACACCATCATTCTTATGATAACTAGCTTCATTGTGATAAACCTGAAACCCAGCTTCCATGTTCTAATAAATTTTTAATTTATGTTTTGGCAGAGACACACAAGCAAAATTAAATAAAAAATAACTATGTGGACTCTAAAAACAATTATATTTAAGAAACGATTTTTGTAATTACTTTAAAGCTGTTTTTAGTTCTCCAATAACAACTAGAATACTAAACAGGATTACTTAAAGACTAATCAAATATTTACTTTGTCCTCTGGGAAAAACACCTGGGTTGAAACAAAGCCAGGTAAAACTCATTAATAATTTACTTACTTTAAAAACATTAGACCAAAAAGTAGAAAATAATTATCTGTTAGCTTGTGATAAATTTTTAACATGTGTAACGACTGAGCGAAAACAGAATATTTTAATATCAATAACATATTAATAAATAAAATTGAGTAATTTTTGTTAATGGGTTAAATTACATTATAATAAAACTACCTTTAAACCATCCACTTAATAGCCCATCGTTAACGGAATTTGTTTAAAATATAGAATGCGGTCTAAGTTAAATCAAGCGAAATCTGGATTAATCTTAAACCAAATTACCACGAATTAGAAAAAGAGTAACCAAGAAAAAAGGTCTTAAATTTGAAAACTGAGTATGAAAGAACTTTAAGTTAAAACAGTATATTCACTCTTAACTTTGACTACCGCAGCCGACCATGTCTCGGATTTTTCCGGAGATGCAGCACTGATGTGTGGTACATGCTTTATTAGATTTAATTCCATTTCATAAACCGACTTCTAAAAAAAAAATATATACGTACATCGATTACTCCGAAATGGAGGCACTGATTTGAATGAAATTTTTAGCATTATGTTCAGAAAGTGGCTGCGATCGTCCCATATTATTTTGATAGAAATTGGTTCAGTAATATTTAAGATGACGCTGATAATAAAGCGGAAGAGAAAATGATTTTTTTCCCGATTTTCTCTAAAATTACTCTACCAGTAAAGTTTTCGGGATCGTCCATAACGAATCAAAAATTATTTAAAAGATTCAATATGATGGATTAAAAATTTTACAACTCTCAATTCGTCCAAAACTGGTATAGAAGGGTTTTTGAGGAAGTAGATTAGATATTTCAAATTATTTTTAAAAAATTTAATATATTGGATCCAATATGGTGGACTAAAGATTTTACATCTCTCGATTTTGTTCAAATTCGATGAGGGGTGTTTTTAAAGATGTAAATTATCAATTTAAAATTATTTTTAAAGAAGTCAATAACATCTTTTGATTTTATCCAAAATTTGTATACAGGCGTTTTTGAGGATGTAAATTATGAATCTCCCGACTTTGTCCAAAATAGGTATATTATAAATTTAAGATTATTTTTAAAATATATGGCGGATCCATTATGGAGGACTAAAAACTTAACATCTCTCGATTTTGTTCAAAATTGGTACTGAGGGATTTCTGAGAGAGTAAGAAACAAATTTAAAATTGTTTCAAAAAATTACAATATGGCAGATGCAATATGGCGATCTAAAAATTTTATTTTTCCAGATTATGACCAAAATTGGTACTGAGGGGGTTTACGGGCGGATTGGAATTAAAGGTATAATTTTAAATTATTTGTTTGATCTCCAATATAGCGGGATTTGTAAGGGTGTAAATTACGAATTTGAAATAATTTTAAAAAATTCGATATTGCGGATACAATACGGAGGACTAAAAATTTAACATCTTTTAATTTTGTTTAAAATTATTACTGAAGGGTTCCTAAAATTGTAAGTAACGAATTTAAAATTGTTCAAAAAGAATATGACAAAGCAATATAGCGGTCTAAAAATTTAATATTTCTAGATTATGTCCAAAATTGGTACTGGAAGTTTACGAGGAGACTGGGATTAGATTAAAAGATTACAATTATTTTTTTGAAACTCAGTTTGGCAGATTCTGGGTGGAAAATTTTGCGTTATTCACATTTTTGCAAAATAGGTATTAGGTGGTTTTCAGAATAGTAGGTTACGAATCTGAAATTAATTTTTTACAAATTAATATTATAGATGTAATATGGGGCACTAAAAATTTTCTATCGGAGGGTTCTTGGGACCTATAGTCCGGATCTTAAATTAATTTCTTTAAATTGCATATAGGTAAATATGTCGAACTAGAAGATTTACATGTCTCAAGCTCTTTCAAGATTGATATTAGGAGATTTTGGGGATCTAGGTGATGAATCTAAAATTAATTTCTTAAAATTCAAGATAGCGGATTTACTATAGCAAATTAAATATTTGTTTGGTACCATTTCATTCAAAACTGGCTTTCGGAAAATTTTCAGAATCTAAGAATTTTTTGTTGTTCAGATTAATATGGTTTACAACTTTGAATAAAATGGACACTTTATTGCAACCTAAGAAACTCAACTCAAGTCAAAACTAAAAATCCCTTTTTTGCCTGGAGAGCATACAGAAACTTAGCTAGTACTTAACGTGTTACAAAAAATGGCATACTATTGCTGAAATATATTTTTTTAAACTGGCTACTGCTAACTAAGAAAATTATTGAGAGCAAGAATGTTGTTTGCAGTATTATGAATAGAAATATATATATATATATATATATATATATATATATATATATATATATATATATATATATATATAATAATAACAGATGAAGACCATAAAATAGTCGAAACGTTTTAGAAATAAAATTTAATGATGTAGCAAACATTATATGACCCTTTATATCAAGAACTGATTTATGAATTTATTTATCAATCATATATCACATATCAAATGGATTACCCTCCCCTGTCTAAAATTTGACGCAACGTAGAGAGTTCTATGTGAACTAATTTTGAAGCTGTACTTAGGTAGTATTTTTTAAACCATGGCCTTTTTGAAAAAATCAAGACGGTGGTTCTAATATGGTGCTTTCAAAGAACAAGCTTCTAAAAATTTAGAGAAAAACACTTCATAGATTTTTTTGTGCTGCCTCAAATCGTTTAAGGGCTTAATTCTTAGTATTTGGGTGCGTTGGTTACGAATCTGGAATCAAAATATCGAAATTCAAAATGGCGAATTGATTATAGCTGCAAAAAACACGAAAATAATGCGTTCAAATAGCTTCAACTATCAAACCGACTGTCCGCAAAAGCGGCTTTACTGCAATCGATTATGTCGCTTATAGTCCTAATACAGCTTTTTCGGAATAATATTCAATTTTGGGGATAAGTCGTGTCCAAGTTTTTTTTCAATAATTAGGACCTAAAGCCACAGTCCTCTTGAAATATACATTTTGACAAGTTCAGTTTAAAATTTTGGCATTCGACCATTCTCTTTCTAACTGGTCGATCCAGCAGTCATGTAGAATTATTAAAGAACAAAATAAGTCATCATCGTGTTTTTTATTATTTGATTTGATAAATCTGCACCAAAATGAGGTAACTATATTTTATATTTTTCGTTAGTCGTCGAGTTCAATTAATTAATTTGCCGTCGTTAATAGAGATACTACACATATCCGACATTAAATACCTTTGTTGGCATTTTCAAGTATCCTTCAGATTATCTATTAATGACTGCAGCCCGAGAACTAGTATCTATCTATAGCGACTCTTCCCGTAGTTACAATTTTATCAGTTTTAAGCTACAGATAGCGCCTTAAATTTAAACTTTTGGCAAGAATAACTTCAGGAAGTGCCATTTTTGCATTTTGCGGCAAGTGAGTCATAAAAACCCCACAAAAATTGCCATGACAATAAGAGCTAGCACTGCGAATTGTTCAAAGAATGGAAATTAACATTATTACCTAATCTACTTTAATCACTTATCCAATAAATAAGTAATTAATTATTAAGTGTTACAAGACTCAACAGAAAAAAAATGTTATATCGAAATTAAACAACCTATTTAAAACCAAAATATTTCGAATATTTTTATATTTTTATTGAACATTTAATTAAACGTGCAAAAATATATATAGTAATGGATGGAGACTATTTTGAAAAATAATATAGCTTTATTTCTATCTCCTATGTTCGATTAAGAAGTCCTGGATTACATTACCGAATGTATGATGTGTAAATACTAGTTAAATATGATAAAGACCATTTCTTCGCTTTTTAAAAATTACATTATCGTAATCTCTCGGACCCACTGATGACTGAGGCCGAAACATCCAATCTTTTAGTGGTAAATTTTAGTTTGTAAATCGTAGCAAGGGACCTACGTTTGCAACAACATAACATCGAATTTAAATTCGTTTGATAAATAAATTTTATTATAACAACTTCTTTCATTTCCTTTACCCATAACTTTAATTTAAAGTATAGTCATGTCAAAAATATTGCAATATGATTAAGTAGGACAAAGAAATTAAAAGAAAACTACAATTCGTTATTACCTTGTTAGCCGTTAGCGTAATTGCATTCTCTTGTATACATCATAAAAGTTAAGACAGAACTTTAACGCTAAATATGAACATAATGGCAGCAATAAACTTCAAGTTGAACAGCTTGAAGCAACATTCAGTGATATATTAGGATGCCCTAGAGCTTAAGAAGATATTACATACTCAGTAACTGGCCTTGCAATTGTTCTCTGCAACATTGTTTATTCTCTCTAGTCGATAAACAATTAAAAGTAATTTGGAAGTTTGAAATATAGTTTACCAAATTGTAATAAAAGGTCAAATATTTTGTGGATGTAACCTGAACTAAAATTTTACATTTTTTACTCAAGTCTCATTATCTCCTTTAATTATCCTGCTTATTTAGCATTTGAAAAATTGGAAAATGAGACAGAGTCATTTAAAATGATATATTTTTTTAAATTTTGGCTATTGTTACTGATGATAACGACAGCTAAAAGTCAAGGCTCGAATATAAATAGTTTCCAGTGTCGAACTACTCTGAAAACTGAAGGAATGACATAAAAAAAAACATAATGATCTTCTCTGTTGTTGCTTGCATCATACTCATTTTGTGTTAGTGATAGTAAATTAAATACTTTATTACATTAGTTCAATCCATGGTTTACTTACTAGAAAGCTTGCAGTTTCCTATTTAGTGTAACTTTTCTCGAAAGAAAAATTCAAATCAAAATTGTTTCAAAAAGCCATTAAGGTACTTTTGACGTAATTCCTTTACTACCATTAGTGTATGGTAGGAGGATAATACCGCTGTTCTTTATCAAAATACTCCCTTCAGATATCTTGTGTACTTTTGACTTTAGTTAATTCTCAATTGAATTTGAAATGAATGTTGTTAGGAGTCTGCGGCTTTTAGTTTATTTTTCCGAAAATAAATCATAATATTATTATTGTAAAATTGAAAAGATGTGTTCTCTGCTGCTTATCTTTCCCAGTACTTGCCTTTTTCACAAGCGTTTAGATATATGCCAATGAATATTGGATGTAAAGCTTTGGGTATGTTTATATTTTTATCAATGCCTAATCTCCAAACATTGGGTCTTACAAAGGATTTGATTTTTGTTATCCCTATGTGGGTTAAAAGTACTCCTTGTAACATACTGTCTCGAAAATGCGGTGGTACAATTAAGCATTCTTGTTCCACTGTTGATTAATTTTTTCTATTAAAAAACGGTTGCCGTAGTTTAGTTGGACATCTAGCTGGCCTATTTCTTCGAACAATATAAAATCTTAACCAAGAAACTAGATCAGTGTCCATTTTTCCTTTTTTTTTAATTTTTTATATAATTTAAGTAAGCCACTCTCTTATTTTCTTGACCATTAAATACAAGGGAGATTCTATTAGTTATTTGACCTGACAATCGAGGCAAACAGTATGCGTAATTGTGTTTTGAGGTAATATATCTAATTTCATAATTATAATGTAAACCCATCGCTGAAGGTGATTCGCTTAACAAAAATAGGCAGGCTCTTCCTATTGCTGAAAATTGCCAGTAGAGGATTTTGATCAGTACAGAATACAAATTTCTAAAAAGGATTTTAACTGTGTTACATCGTGGGGCATTTTTACTTTATTATTAGCTTCAACTCGTTCATTAGTATTGCGCAAGCCGTGATGATCCATGTACTAACGGAAAAAATATTTGAATTTGAATTTTATTACTCTAAGACCTTAATATTTTAACTTTTCGAAAACCTTCTCAAATCAGTTTAAATATTTTACCGTATTCCTGTTCAACCAAAATATCCCTTTAAAAAGGTCCACCCCTGGAACACTGCCTAACCGCTCAATAATATTTCGAAAAATAGCTGGAGCGTAGTTAACTAAGCCTTCAATCTCATCTTCAATTATCGATTTTAGCGTAAAAGGTGCTTTAAGATATTTTGTAACATCATTTGGTTTTAACTTTAGCGATATCTCTTGCTACTCATTAAAAATCTTCTGCAGTTTGGCAGAAGAATCTGTATGTAATATATATTTTGAAATTTATCCATTTTATAAATTCTAAAATTTACTAAATAATATACACGTTGCTCCTAATTAATAACATACGTTTTTAAAACATAGTTTCGTTGGTCATAAACAATTTTTAAATTTACATATTCGAGTGGTTTGGAAGATATTCCAACGTAATCTCTCAAAGCAGATCATTTTTATTTAGCTGGACATTTTAAAAATATTTTAAATACAATTTCTCTAGAATAACTTTATGAGCAAAATCAGAGTGAGTCTCGAAATTAATTGGAATGCTTTCAACCTGCAAATTAATATAAATAGGCTTAACAACTCTATTTGTTTCGAATGAGTTAATAGTATTATTACAAAATGTAGAAGAATAACACAGGTTTACAAAAAAAAAAGTGGATACCTACTTGACCAGACCATTTTATTCGTATGTAATTGGTCGCCCTGAATCCAAATATGAGCTCCGATAACCTCTATCACGTCAGATCCAAAGTCATTTCAAACTCAAATGTAGTAAAATTCAATCTGAAGAAGTAGATATGTACGTTTTTGAGGTTGCTAAATCCTAATTCGTGGTTTGTCTATCCACCAAGGTCAGCCAGAGTTCATTTTAAGGTCAAATTGAGAAAAATCTACTAAATAGATCTGTAAAAGATGATATATAGGCTCTTGGGAGCGTTGTATCCGAATTCGTCGTTTGTTTAACACCTAAAGGTTAACCAGAGGCCATTTCAAAGTTATTGCAAGGAAACTCAAAAAATTCACTAAAAAAATATGTAAAAAAAGAGAATATATGACCAGCTAGATTGATATCCACTACACAGCAGATAGGTAAGAGCATCGAGTTTTTGAACCGAAATTTAAGCTCTCAAAACCACATATTCCACGCAGGTAAGTGAATGGGGAGATTTTTCAAGGCGAAACCCAAGCTTCTAGAACCATATAGTCCTCGCACAGCTAGATCGATATCCGTTATATAACAGCTAGACTAGCGTACCGTTTTTATAAGTGTATAACACAAATTCCAAACTCTCATACATGCTGTGGCTGGGGTTTTTGGAGAACTTGGGTTTTATTTCATACACTCATAAATCCTTGCTTTTCGCCTCTGTCTGCTGCGTAACGGGCATTGATCTCGCTGCGCGTGGGATATGTGGCTAGAGAGGTTATGTTTCGACATATTTATAAAAACTTGATCTGGTGGCCCGTCTGCTATGTAGTGGCAATCAATCTACCGGCACGTAGACTATGTTGTTTTGGGGCAGCTTGGGTTTCGCCTCAAAAAACTCGGTCAGCTCCCTTGTCTGCTGTGCAATGAATATCAATCTAGCTATGCGTGGGTTATGTGAGTTTAGGAGCTTGAGTTTTGGATTAATTTTTCATAATAATTAACTCCGTTTGCATATCTGCTGTGTAACGGACATCAGTTTAGCAGTGCGTGGGGTACGAGGTCTTGGGAGCTTGAGTTTCGGCTCAAAAACTTGATCCGCTTGCCCGTCTGCTATGTAACGGATATTGCTGCGCGATGTTTTTCGTCTTTTACATACTTATCTAGTAGATTTTGTAAATTTGACCTTGAAATGACCTTGAAATTGTCTCTGGTTAACCTTGAAGAATTAAACAAACCACGAATTCAGACTCCGCGCCCTCAAACTGCCTTTTTTTACAGATCTATTAAGGAGATTTTTATCAATTTCACCTTGAAATTACGCTAAAATAATCTCTGGCTGACGTTCAGAGATTAACCAAACCACAAATTTGGATTCAAAGACCACAACAACCTACATATCTCCTTTCACAGATATATTTAGTGGATTTTTCTCAATCTGACCTTGAAATAACATCGGGCTGACCTTTGGGGATTAAACAAACCACAAATTGGGATTCCGCAACCCTAAAAACATACTACATTTTTTTCAGATTTATTGAATTCTTGTCAATTTGACCTAGTAATGGCCCTAAAATGACCACTAGTCAACTTTTGGGGATTACACAAACCACGAATTTGGTACGTATTTATTTCTTCAAATTTATTTAGTAAATTTTACCCTCATTTGACTTTGAAATGCCCTTGAATTTGATAGAGGTTAGCGGACCTCAGATTTGGATTAAGGGTATTCAATTACATAAGAACAAAATGGTCTGGTCAAATAGGCATCCACTTTTTTTGTAAACCTGTGTAATCTAAGTCTAAATATCTGTTCGTACAATTCAAAAAATAACCTGCAGATAAATCAGAACTAGGTCTATTTTATAAAACAATTTGTCCATAACTTTTACACTTACACATGGGCACAAGATTTCCCTGTTCACCGCATTTATTGCAAGAATAATTGTTATACACACATTCAATGGTTTTGTAATTATAACGTCCACAAACTTGGCACTTATTTGAATTGTAGCCTTGATACATGTATGCAGATGAACGTTGCTTTCCCGCACCTCGAAGATATTCTTCAGGTTCCTGTTAAAATTGCTGTTGTTTGATAATTCCTGTCTTTTTCTGGGACCATTTAATCTACCCATAATTGAAGAAGTCTGGCCGTGTTTAGTTAGATTTAATCAATGTTCTTTGCTTTAAGCTACACGGTTTCCACTAATTCCATAGATGCTCTTTGTGAATGTTCTATAATGTATGATTCTTTGGCAAGTACAATTTTTACGACTGAGGCCAGCAACACAGTGTCACAGCTAGCATCTTCTTGAAATAATCTATCAATTATGCGATTATCTGGCATGTCAATGACAAACATGTCTATTAAAAAGGTATTCAAAGATATATTTCCCGAAGAACTGCAGTTTGCCGTCAGAGATTTAACTTTAGCCTCCGAATTGCACTTTTTTCATTTGACAATTTATTCATATAAAATTTTAATCATTTTGCAAAAAATGACATGTGAAAAATGTTTTAAGAGCAGTTCATTTAACTCATTATATGTAAGTTCCATCTGTATTTTAGGTACACATAAATTTCTTAGCAAGACAGAGCAATTTTCCCTAAGAGTATTTAAAAGTATGGCTTTTCTTTTGTTATATCATTTGCCGAAAAGAATTGATTTCATATCTCCGAGAAAACTGCATAACTAGTAATGTTAAGCTCAAAACAATAACTCCTAAATTCACTAACATGTTCTAACCCTTAAACTTTCCTAAATTGACAGTAAAGGGTTTAAACTGATAAGTGCAACAATAAGTCAAGGAAACCCTAAAAATACAAGCATAAAAAAATCATTTTCTTTTATTACTGAACCGACATATATGGAGAATTTTATTTGTTTTCGGGCTTTAACGCTAGGTTCTTATTCTTAATGTCCCTATATAGACATTTATTTGTTGACATATATAATATAAGTTATGATAATATCATAAACAAAACAATACTGGCCCACTAGAAGATCTATTTTTCATGGCAACTAAATCGGATCTTAAACCTGTTCGTTTTCTTTTAATAGAAACTTCTATCTTTGACTTCACATTCGAAAAGAACGGGAAGTTTCACGTGATAAAAAGTAATTTTATAGTTTATTATTCTATTTTGGGAAGCTACTTAAAAACCACTCAGGAGTTTTTTGAAGAATTTTAGTCTTTTGAGCATATTAAATGTTGAAGGTGCCTTTCCCAAGTACTAGATAAGTTTGGACGACTTTGACAAAATTGATCTTCAATCCCATTTTCAAGGTCATTGAAGTTCGAGGTTATTTTTTTTCAGTAAAGAAAATGCAAAAATAATTTATTTTACTTTATTGTTTGAATTCTTCCAGTTGTCCTAGTTTGGTGCATTTTTCGCAGTTTTACATTGTGAATGTCCCGCAAGATCAAAGAAAGGGTAACTGAAGGTCATTTTCAAAAGTGAGAATTTTTCATTCTCATTCAAGTTCCCAGTGTCTTGAACAATCCCCAATATCCTACCATTTCGGAATTTTTTGATATCTGACTTTGAAATGGCCTTGGACTTGACTTCGCGGTCATTTTAAAAACATATTCGACCGAAAAATTTTCCGTGATCTTCATTTTCTGGGACAAAAGTATGGCGTCCCAAAAAAAAATATTCGTGACCTTCATATAACCTTCAAGATCAAAGTCAAAGTCAAATTTAAGGTTATATTAACATACACAGTTTGAGTTCCAGAAACTTTTCTAGAAAAAGTTTTTCTTCGCATTCTTAGTTTCCGAATTATGGATTTATTCAAGGTAAAAGATATTTGACCTTCAAATGACATCTAGACGTGATTTTATCCCTTATGTTGTACATAATGTTTCATAGGAAATTTTCTTTGGGTTCCATTTTTGCAAAACGGGGGTTTTCATTTAAAAACCCACCTTGACTTTGAAACTGACCTCAAAGTCAAGGTCACTAGTACAGATAAACGGCTACCTCTGTCTTTGACAATTTTTAACTGACCCATTTTTCTTAATTGGAGTGTTTTAAACGATATTTGTACCTATATGTTAAAATGGATCACCCTGTATATAGAAAAAT